>OX359195.1:2847500-3135000 GCA_947172415.1 Chondrosia reniformis | reverse complement strand
CAGGGCCCTGCGATTCGAGCAGTTATCATGACTCACCAAGGGACCAGCCGAAGCTACATTGGTTTTGTATCTAATAAATACGTCCCTCCCAGGAGTCGGGACTTTCTGCATGTATTAGCTCCAGAATTGCCACAGTTATCCAAGTAGCGGTCATCATCAAATAAACTATAACTGATTTAATGAGCCATTCACAGTTTCACAGTAAGAAACGTTCATACTTAGACATGCATGGCTTAATCTTTGAGACAAGCATATGACTACTGGCAGGATCAACCAGGTAACTGCTTTGGTATCATTGACGTCTGCTCTTTGCAGATCAAAATTCCCTCGGCTTAAGGAGGACGACCTCCTCTACTCTCACCTCCTCCACGAGATGGAGGTGGCTTGGCTTTTCTCTTGGCTTTTAAGCCCATTCCATATTGCTGAATCTTCTCAGGTGTGTTAAGGCTTGTCACAAGATATTGCGTAATTATTAATATTTTATATTTTCTACTGTTTTCTTCTTTTACTGCAGCTTAATGCCCTCCTGTATTTGCCTCAAAGGTGCACTTTCTTTAGACGATTGCAGACAGATTTTTGAATCAATGGAGCTTAACACGTAGTGATGAAGAATCCATCGAAATTGGACGGTACATTGTACCGCATTTGTGTCAAATGCGGCAACTTAGATCACTTTAAATTAACGTTATTTTTGTACTTACTTTGTTATTTCGATGTTATCTTTAATATACCTTAAGTGCGTTCTGGTAGAACGTCCCTACTTCGAGAGTGAGATAAATTCTCGTGTAAAGGAGACAGAAAATCTAACTTCTTGCGGTAGCGAAGGCTCGTATGAAGAAGCACCTAAGCTGAAATAATAAACTTAAAATTCTGTAGCGAAAGTATGATCCTAGACCGATTCCTTCATAGCCGTTTCAGATTCACTTCCGAAAAAACTTAGCTCTGCTCCACCATTACGGTAAATAACAATTATAAAATGTCATGTGACTCGGAGGCGGGAAGTCGTTACAAGGCGGGAATCCCTATAAGAACACTGCTGTATTCGTTTAGTATATACGTTATTATATTGAATCGGAAACAAACGTAAGGAAACGAAATATTACGTGTGTAATACGGCCACATAGTATAGTCGTATATACGTACGTATTATGTATAGTTTGTATATTCGTATATGTATATATAGTTCGTATATACGTTTATATATGATCGAATTAAAAACATTTCTTATTATTTATGTTACAATGGCATGCAATTAAATGTATACATATGTGGCTACAGTCAGTGTCTTCCTTGATTATTTCTTGAATGTTGCAGTATATGGCCAAAACTCCAGTCCTCCTTCAATTCAACTGTGGCTTTGCAAGGTGTGCTGTGAAGGAAATCACAGCTGAACTTGCTGCAGGTAAAAAAGGAAAATCAGCAAGAATAGTTGATAATAAGCTTAGAGCAGAAAAGTTTCAAAAACTATTCAACTTACCATCTTTTGGAATTCCCAATGGTTTTTATGAAGCTACTACAACAAAACAACCACCACTATTTGAGGCACGGTGCAAAGTTATTCTTGATGCTTTCAGTACAAATTGGCATTCTCAATGTAAAAAGCAGGAGTATCTAATGGCATTCTCACATGCTAAATGGAGGAAGCTGAAGGCGGATGAGAAGGCCAGACATTCATTGCAGAAATGTATGGCTTGTGCCACTCAACATTCAACACTACAAGAGGCATTTCCAGGGCCACCATTCAAGCCTGACCTACCTTCCATATATGAGAGTGCTTCAAAATCCAGAAAGAATGAGAGGGCTGTGACTAGACAAGCACTAAACTATCTCAATACATATCATGAGGTACATATATGACCGTTAAGGTAACAATAGTTATGATTTACCTACATACACACTTTTGTCCACTACAGGATAGGTTCGGCCATTGTTTTGTTCATTCGGTAGTCACATTATGCCCTGAGATGCACCTACAAAAGAAACCAAATAGGAGTGAAGTGCGTGCTGCCAGCAGAAAGAGAGACAGACACGTTCGGGACAAGGAGAATGCCGTACTTAATGCAATCATTCCAAGACAAATCCTGGGTGATAGCAGAGCATCTGTATCTTCGTATTTAAAGAGGAGGCAACAACAATATTTTGAAGCCAACAAGAATGTGGTAAGGTGAAATCACATTCACCATCAGAAATCAACATGCACTGGGACATTCCAACTGCAATGGACATGTTGAGGAACTGGCCATCAGACACCAAGATAAATTGGTCCATTGAGTCCAAAAAACTGGGCATACCAGGTTCCAACAGTGGACAAGTTCTGAAAGAAACTGCCATAAAACATGGTATTGACACAGTTGCCTTGGATTCACTATCAACCAGGCGTATTCGAGCAAAGAAACGGAGGTTACCAGGAAGCAGTATCAGTGTGGGCTCTGGACCAAGCAAGAAAGTGCTGAAGAGTACCTGGGTAGATATGATACAATCAGGTTAGATATAACACATACATGACAAATTGCAATATGTGCATGTTATAGCTGCTTGTGTACATGGTGTTTCACCCATCCTTATTCATCTGAAATTAGGTGAACTGTGCTTAGGTGAGCCTTGTGCCCCCTATGACATCACTCGTGTGAGGCATGGAACAGAGGAGATTAAGGAGACTATTATAGGAAGGAAGAAGCCCCTACTAGAAATACGCAAGCAATCACTGAAGGATCACTTCCAATACATGCGGCTATGTAACAAGGAGCTGCTCTTAGCAAAAGACAGGACTGAACTAGAAGTCATGTTCAATTGTGTAGGAGATCCAATGTCAGACAATGAACTACATCAGTTCATAGTAAAACAGTTGGCCCTTCGTTACTTCGCTCTCTGGCATGACCATTCAACTGTGTGTGGCTGCGGTTTCATACTGGTTACCTGCAAGGAAGTATATAATAGCGCAACATATTACACCAATGCTGAGTATAAAGCACTTACAGGTTAGTATAGTATATGTTAAAACCTAGTATTTGTATATTAATGTTTAACATTTATGATTGCTATACAAAATACATGACTTACTGAATTAATTTTTATATTGGTGAATCTGTGGATGTGCAAGCAGCTGTTGAAAGGCCTTATGTTCACATTCTTGCAGCAGGATCATCATCTGCAGCTGATAATATTGCCCTAGCTGCAGACAGAGTAGACTGCCTAAAGGAATGGAACACAGAAACATTATGTACTACACAGGGTTTAGAGCTCTCAGATGTCCTGAGATTTTTTAATGGTGACAAAGTTGCCCAGTGGATGGAAGGAGGTTGCCAGTTAGGAGGGAACTACAAGTGTGGTTCTTGTGGCACAGAGATAGGCTCCTTCATGGATTTGGCTCGGTGCAATCAGTTACCTTATCGATCATTACAGGACATCCAGGCCCATGTTCTTGCAGGCATACATGGAGGAAAGAGGCTGTGTGTGAGGCCATTTGCAGAATTATCCATACAAGATGTTCGCCAAGAGTTAGCAGCACGACATCTTGATTCAGGTGATGATGGAAAAGTAGCAAGGAAACGCCTAGCAAAACATTTAGGAGGTTTGCAGCGTGTTCCCTTGTTGCTTATTACCAACCCCAAGGGCAGCATAGAGGAACTTAACCTTCAACACTATGCCATCAGTGACTTTGAACCACTTCATGGAATCAAGGGCCACCTTATCAACCTCTTTGCTGAGTTACCACACATTCTACCTGAAACCATTAAGGCTAATGTTAACCTACTTCTTAGCACATGCCTCCGAAAGGAAAAGGTTACAGGTGCTGATTTGCGTGTCACTGCCATTGTGCTCTGTAAGTCCCTTTCTGGCAAAGTTTCTACTGAAATTGAAGCACTCATCGAAAGTGCTGTGCGTATTGCTCAGCTCAGTTACCTTGCAGATGAGAAGCGTACTCCTCGGTCCATTCTACAGCTGTATAACTGCACTTGGTACCACCATGAACTACTTTTATCCCTCATACCTCAACCTCATTCCATCACATGCCAGAAGCTATTTGGTTCATACCTGCATGACATTTCCTGTCATGCAGCCCCTCAGTTTGAGCTTCTTTCTTTGAAGTCCTGCAACACAGAAATTGAGGAACGTTTGTTTGGACAGGTTAGGAGAATAGCAGAAGGTTGTACCAACAGGCAACCACAAAATGTGCTCAATCAGGTGTTCATTCGGCTACAAGTTCTACTAAACCAAGGGAATGTGAAGGTAAAGGAAAGCAAGGTTGTCAGAGCTGCCAGAAGTCTGAAACCTTATGCCGGCACTTCAATCCCCAAGAACTTTATAGCTAATCGAATGAGAAGCTGGCAGGTCCATTTAAAGAGAATCTCTCCATACTTATCCAAAGGTGAAGGGGTTTGGTGGACACAGACTAACAACACATATCACTTTTTTGATGGAGAGCAGCATCCCAACATTCATCCACAAGGTCCACCTCTGCAGAACTTCAGAAACTTATCCCAAAAGCAGCTTAACGACATCAAAGTTAAACACTGGGACAACCTTCTGCAGAATTGCATAACCCTCCCCACCCCTTACATACAGCTCTACAACAACCTAGGCTTTCCTACAGAAAAGGTCTTCTTCCCTTTTCCAGCAAATGAAAGCCCTTCACCTAGCCCTACAACTAGTACTCATGTAGCACAAATGGATACGTCTACACCTACCTCATCTGGTACCAGCACACAGCCAATCACTCTAAACATGCGGACACCACATCTATCTGAAGATGCACAATCAGTAGATTTTTGCTCCAGTGACGATAGCGAAGATGATGTGCAAGGAATTGAAGGAAGACATCAAGACTTCAAGACTTTAGGTACCTATGTGTGCATATATAATATGAATCAGTAAAGAATGTATGCATTCAGTCATGTACAGACATATAATTAAAAAGAGATTCAATTTCATCATATTCTTTTCTCCATATCAAATATAGCCGATAGCAATGAAAATGACATTACATTTGTCAATGACAACCTTTTAATTCAAGCCAAGATTTCTGATAAGGAAGGGGAGTAAAATACCAGCTAAAATGACAATGCATGCATAAAACCTTTTCAATTTCATTATAGAGTCATCATCACCTCCTCTTCTGAAATCCAGCCACTCCAGGATAATTTCTGAAATTATTGGTAGCTCTAGTGAGCTCATGCAGTATGATGACATACGAAGTAGCTTAAAAGACAGTAGTTCCACCCACTATAGCAACCATTATTTACCGACAACATGATCTATTGCTAGCTGGTTTACAGACACAAGTCCTCAAAACTTATCATTTACTTGTACAACAAGTAAGGGATTATGAACAGAGTCACTTCAAGCAATATGGTATTCTTCCAAATACTCTGACACCAGATTGGGAGGAAAAGTACAAAAAATAAAGAAATGCAAAGCCTTACTACGTACATGGAACATTAGAATATAGCTGACAACACAGTAACCTAAACAAAACTTCCAATACTTACAGAAACACAAACAATTTACCGGCCATTTATCCACCATTTTATTTTACTAATTATGACATCATGCACAGGAAAAGAAAATATTTACTGAAGCTGACCACAACATAAACAATTAGCCTGTGCGCAGCAGGAAGTTGCCCAAACAAGCTGGACAGTCCTTAATGCACCTGAGATGTAAGAACTGGCCCAACACATGAAGAGGACAGCATTGATATTGAAGAAGTTGTAGAAGCTATAGCAAAGCTGAAGAGTGGAAAGGCCCCAGGTATATGCGGAATTGATGCAGAAATGTTGAAAGCAGGAGGCATGGTGGTAGCTGAGTGGTTGCACAGGGTTATAAAGTTAGCATGGACAAAGGGAGAGGTGGTAAAGGATTGGAGGAAAGCTGTTATTGTACCATTACATAAGAAGGGTAGCAAGACGCTGTGCAGCAACTACAGAGGGATAAGCCTCCTGAGCATACCTAGCAAGGTGTATGCACGGATCTTGGACAGTCGTGTGAGAAGGAAAACTGAAGGTGAGGTGATGGAGGTGCAGGGAGGTTTTAGGCGAGGAAGAGGTTGTGGAGATCAGATCTTTACAATTAGGCAGCTAAGTGAAAAAGTGTTGGAGAAGAACAAGCAGATGGTAATAGCATGCATAGATCTGGAGAAGGCATATGATAAGGTCAGTAGAGATAGGCTATGGCAGGTGCTGGAAAGTTATGGAATTCAGGGAGGCCTATTGAGAGCCATTCAGTCCATGTACCTAGGGAGCCAAGCATGTGTGCGTACTAGTGGGAAAGCGTCTGGGTGGTTCCCCATTACCCAAGGAGTGAGGCAGGGGTGTGTGATGTCGCCATGGCTGTTTAATGTGTTTATGGATGGAATAATGAGAGAAACAATGGAGAAGTTACAGGGTGGGGTTCAGCTAACAACTACCAACGTGCAGCTGATACTTTTTGCGGATGATATAGTGATGGTGACGGAGAAGGAGGAAGATATGAAGACAAACTTGGGTGAGATAAAGAAAGTGATGGATAAGTGGGGAATGAAGATGCACCTGGGGAAGACAAAGGTGATGATGGTGAGTAGGACAGAAGAGGATTGTAACCTGAACATAGAAGGTGAAGACAGTGAAACTGTCAAGAAGCTGAAGTACCTAGGAGTAATGGTCAGTTCAGATGGGTTATGTGATGAAGAAATTGAACAGCGCGTGGGGGCAGCAGCAAAGGTGGTAGGTGCTATGAGGAAGGAGGTGCTTGAAAGAAGAGAGTTACTGAAGAAAACTAAGTTGAGGGTATTCAATGCAATGGTGGTGCCCACCCTCATTTATGGCTGCGAGACCTGGACCATGCAGAGAAGACATGAAAGCAAGTTACAGGCATCTGAAATGATGTTTTTAAGGAGAGTGGAAGGTGTGTCAAGGCTGGACAGAGTTAGAAATGAAGATGTGAGGAGATCACTTGGACAGGAAGCAGTAGTAGATATGGTGAAGGAGAAGCAAAGAAGATGGAAGGTGAAGATGGAGGAAATGAATACAGACCGATTGGTGAAGCAAGTGTATGAAGAAGAAATGACAGGAAAGAGACCTAGAGGAAGACCAAAGAAGCGGTGGACAGATAATTTTAAATAAATGACTCATTTATAGTTAACATATTGACTAAGGAACATGAATGCTTTAGACACGCAATGCTACAACCCTATGTATATCAGGCTACCTCCTGCATAGGAGATTTTGCCATTATTGAATGATGATGATGATGATGAGCTACCAATCAATATTTATTCATTAAAATTTAATCAGCCATTAAATATACAAAAGGTGATTAAAATAAACTGTTTGGCAGTTAATGATAGGCATGTAGCCATGAATTCCGGTCCATGGCATGTTGAAGAAATGTGGGAATTATACAAGTATATAATTTTGTTTAAGTTAAAACTTAATTTGTGGCAGTTGCACAGTCCAAAGAAAAGCACACATTAAAGTATGGCTGTTATAGACTGCAATATGTCTCTTTGATAGTCAGCATGTATCTGAATGTATAGTATTGTAAGGGATTGATTGCACTGTTCAAAACATTTGTGAAGATTAGTCTCTGTGTCTTCATAAGGATCTTAATAGTTGCAAAGACCAATTTCAGCTATTGAAACCAAGCAAAAGTACTCAATTAAATTGTATGCTGGACTTACTGATCAATAATGATAATGTGTCTATTGCCACTAGACATCCAGGATCTTCTGTTAAATGCTGCAAAAATAGAAAACATATTTTTCATACCAAGCCCAAACTCAGTCTCAAAAATATTGAAATGTAATGTTATCTTACTTTGATTACTTACACCTTCTTCCTACTAAGACATTCCACATTGAATTGATACTATATAATAGAATTAGTTGTTGTAAATAAAATGCAACTATCATTTTAAGTCTCCTTACTGGCACTATACCCTTCACCAAAGCTGTTTTTTATTAGGCTGAAAGGAAGCTTTTACTGCGCCAACTTTAACAGATTATGGTGCCTAATAAAACACATGGTACTTTATGGCTATTCCTTAGGGATAGGCTGCCTTATAGCAATCATCACGTAATAAGCGTTAAAATTTAAAGAATTTTCGTTTTTTAAACGTTAGAGTGAATGTGTTAATTAGTGTTAGCGGTTACAGTTTATAGCTACATATATAGACTTAACACAGCAGCCATCATTTGGCTTAATTGATTCGCATAATGTATATATAATCATCTTACTTCGTATCATGTCTTATCTAATCGTCTCACTTTGTACGCATCGTATTATATAAATAATGTCTAATATAATAGTGAAACGGCTTTTCAGGGGCTCTAGTAATACATTGCATAGTAGCTATAACATGATTCATATCTCTAGCTATCGTCGAGTACTTAGTTTTACACACCTTTTGTTAACGAATAATTTGTATACCGCAACTCTTGCAAAGCCGCAGTTGAATTTCAGAGCAATATGATTAGCGGCTGATATTCCTCTTGTTTTTTTTGGGGGGGGGCATAATCTTCTCAGTAATTACTATTTTAGACGAAAATTGGTGATCCTTAGTGTGAATAATACCTTACACGATCCTCGGCCACTTGTGTCAACGTATACATGCATATGATATCCAAGTTACACAACGCAATATTAACATCCGGCTATAAAATTTCACCGTTTGCGTTTCATATGTGTACATCATCCCATGAATATACTTATTTGCTAATAAATATGATTTAAATGTTGAGAAATGACCTCTATTGCATAAGTGAAGGTAAATTGCCAGATGATCCTCATAGTCATGTGGTCAGCTTCAATGGATTCAGTGAGTCTCATTTAGTAAGAATTAAGAAGTCCGTATACGTCTGAGCTTTATTTCCCAAGATATGAAAGATTAAATAGCATAGTGTATTTTCACAGTTTTCTTCTCAGCGGATGGACGAATCGAAACAGACTTCTTAAGTTTATTTCTCCATACATTGTAACCTTTTAAATGAAATATAGAACTTAGTTCTAGCTTTTTCCTAGACTAAGCACATAGAGTCTGAGAATTTTAAAATCGGCCCTTTTTGACACTTTATATCTTCAATATTGGTTGTTGCATCTCCCTCAAATTTAGATTTCGCTGACATTTAAATCAGCGCTTTGATGCATACCAGTTTAAGGTAGCAAATCGTTTCTTCTAGAATGAAACTTGCTTTTAAAAGTGTTTATTAAAAAACGTGAAAACACGCAGATCAGTCATATATATGCCACCTGTGCGAAGACAATTGATGAGTTACTTCTATGAAGTATAAGGATTTTGCAGACTTATGCACAGCAAAAAATGCAATCTGTAAACTAGGCTGTAAACCTTCATAAACAATGAGTTCACAACCTTTGTAAACCCCAAGTTTACGATTTAGTATTGATAGAAAACTTACCCATTGTCAAAAGTTTTCAAGGCTTACAACCTGTTTACAAAGAGAATTATAAATATCACTAACACTTTGCCACTAATTGCACTTGCTAATGAAAACTATGAATATTTCTATTAATTAATATTGATAGCTTATGAGCATTATTATTAATATTCATTGCTTCCAATGAATATTTATTCATTAAAATTAAATCAGGAAATTTCTCAATATACAAATAAATATACAAAAGTTGATTAAAATAAACTGTTTATTCTTCCAAAGTCTATCATGATAGGTATGTAGCCATGAATTCCGATCCATGGCATGTTGGTTGAATCTGAAGTTATGTGGAAATTATATAAATATATATATCTTCTTTCCTAAATACTTACTGACCAATGATGGTAATGTGTCTATTGCCACTAGACACCCAGGATCTTCTGTTAAATGCCGCATAAATAGAAAACAGATTTTTATCCCAAGCCCAAACTCAGTCTCAAAAATATTGAAATGTAATGTTATCTTACTTTGATTACTTAGAGCATTTAAATGTCTTCCTTGAAGACATTCCACATTCAATTCACACTATATAATAGAATCAGTTGTTGTAAATTAAATACAAGTATCATTATAAGTCTCCTTACTGGCACTATACCCTTCACTAAAGCTGTTTTCGATTAGGCTGAAAGGAAGCGTTTACTGCGCCAACTTTAACAGCTTATGGTGCCTAATAAAACAAGACAATTGGTGAGTTACTTCTACAAGGTATAAGGATTTTGCAGACTTACGTATAAGTAATAGTCAAAAGAACCGTTTCCTTGGTGAATGGTACATCACATCGACCTTGGCGAGTTCCCTCCAAAACATATACGTTACAATTGCATTCATAGAATTGACCACACCTTCACGAGATTTTGGTGGGACTAGGCGGTCTTCTCTGTGTATGATCATGTTAACCTTGGCTTACTAAGTCTTCGTAGAATTGCCGAACGTCACCGAACTGATGCAATAAGCGTATGCAGTACACTTGTACTCAGTTAGTTTCAATATGTTAACCCTGTAGCCACCATATACTGTAATATTCATTGTATGTTGAACAAAAGTGTACGCTTGCATGTTAAAGGCACGTATATTGTTCAGGTTTAACTATATAACTTCCAGGAAGCCGTTATTTCGACTACTACTAAGTAAACTCCGTCAATACTGACGAATTGATAATGAACCTGTACCTTTCCGGTGAGACTTTTAAAATTAAAATGAGTGTGCTGATGTGAAGAGCCTGTTTCAGGCTACACTTGTCCAGTGAGACTTTTAAAATTAAAATGAGTGTGCTGATGTGAAGGGCCAGTTTCGGGCTGTACCTTTCCGGTGAGACTTTCAAAATTAAAATGAGGGTGCTGGCATGGAGAGCCTGTTTCAGGCTGTACCCACTAACATTCGATTAAAACTGTGGTGTGAAAGTTGGAAGTAGAAGGCCTCTTTCGGGCCTGTTTCGGGCAGTATAGTGCATTTCAGTCAAAGCTTCCACTTTTTAAAACCTGTATAAATATTATACAGTACGGAACCGCTATGAAATAAATATGTACATGTAGGTTTTTCATACTGTAGATTCCGAATCTGACATTAGATTTTTAAAACAATCATTTTAAAGCACAGTTTCGATATAAGCCAATCATATGGCTTGTTAACTGTGACATCAGGATGCGTTACTATGGTTTCCTATGACGTTTAACCACAGAATCCGTATAGGTCCGTCCTACTTATAGATAACAACGCCCAACGCCGCGAAGAGATTCATTTTATTCGTTTGTTCTTTCAGTAGATTATTCTAAGGCTTTATTATGCCTAAAAGGAAGTCAATAGTTAGTATTATGAAGAATAAAATAGATAGGTTGCGAAATCTGAAAAGATTCAAGCCCAATGAAGAAGAAGTCGATGAAAATGTTCAGTCTTCTTCACGGCAACTTCCCAAAGAACTTTTATTAGTAGTCAATTCGCCACAAGTCAGCGTCAGTGAAAGCCTAAATGATCAATACTCTGCCAATGAAGAGACAGAAGAAGAAGAAGAAATGATTGAAGCGATCACTGGTACAAATCAGTCAGAAGCTGAAAATCCTAGTGAAGATGAAGATGGCGATGTTGGGTATGTTTTCATATTGAATACTGGGATAGAGAAACGTATTATGCTTTAAACTAGAGCATTTATTTAAGTATCTAAAGTTTAACTAAAGCTTTGTTCGTTTAGATTTCTACTTTAACTGAATCTTATGCAATGTTTGTTTATAAACATTAACGTATAGCAATTATTTGGCCTTTCTTACCTATTTACACACTTAGAGCATACCTAAAAGTCTTATAATTAGACTAAATGTGCTCTGTTTGCGTTCTAAAGGTATTCAAAGGTAATTTCAACCATTATTAAATTTTAATTACTTGGTTATTTCCAGCTTTCAATTCAAAACTGAGGAGGCATTAGTAAATTATAAGGATTGGGTAAGGGATCAGGCTGGTGAAGTACAAAATGGTAGGGTTAAGAGTAGTAGATGCCCTAAGGAAGGAGGGTAAGGGTACAGTACAAGCTTGTAGGCAGACAGAATCTTTAGTAGGCATATCAGAGCGATCTGCACAGCGAAAACGTACGCAGAATACGGGTACCGTTTCGCTTGTGAACGATACCCGTGAATTTGAATCAAACGGATGTTCAACGGGTTCCCGAGTGACTTATGCACGGGTTACGCGAACTACCGTATTTGCACATTATTGCACGGGACATACCGTTAATATGACCGTTCGCTCTGCCGTGAATGCTACCGTTCCTCGTGGAAGACGGGCAGGCATCTTCCCGTGAACATGGAGGATGGAAGCACGCTATTCAGCCGTACTTCGTATCGTTTTGCAGCTTCTACTAGGTAAGGCCAATTGCATAATGGTAACCTTAGGTTGCACCAATTAAAGGTAAAAATGTAATAATATAAATATCTAAAGTTATACATTACGCAATATAGCTATAGTGTCACAAGAGTTTCACTTTCAAATAGCTAAATCAGGTCAGCAATGTTAAAATCACTGTCACTGTCGCTGCTACTGGTATGGTGACCATCCCTTTCCATTTCCCTCCTTGTAGATGCAGGCTGCTGGTTGGCAACTGCAGCTGGTTCATGGACCACAGCCCACTCTGGTCCAGGGACTTGGGGCAGCTGTGATGGACTGCCCAAGACTCTATTCTTTGCTTGGAGGTTGCTGCTGCCCCGCTTTAAAATATCTTTCTTGTGCCGGTTGTCCAGCTTTTTGATAAACTTTGTTGCTGCTGTAAAATTATAAGTAAAGTGGCAGTGATATGGTATAGTAATGTGCACGCACACACATTTGCATTTGTACTCACCATTAGATCTCCATGGCAATGGATGGCATGTAATTTCTTCAGCACTCTCCCCTCCACTCTCCTCCGTCATATGCTGATATGAGAGCTCCTGCCACTTGTCCATTTCCTCCCTTCGTACATACTTGCTTCTTCTGGCAAATAGCTACAACAGGGATAAAGCAGAAACAGTGTTATCAAGTAGTAGGTGTATGCCTGACAGTTGTTTGAACCTACATTTTTCTGAGCCTGTCTGTTTCTTCGCTTCCTGTTGTTGTTTGCCACTTTATCCTTCCTAGATGGCTTGGCATCATTGAATATCCTCCGTCTACTTTCATAATAGCGATACACTGCTCCTGCAATGTGCATCAAATCAAATTTGTATAAAGTGTCAAATCAAAACCAATGCTGTGCAATTGCGCACACAGCGGCACACAAGCATTCAATCACAAACGCAACTCATGCATGTGGTGAGGGTGGTTCACATACTCTTGCACATAGCTATGTCTCCGCTGGATAGTAGCTACTTACTTTTAGACACTACTTCCTGAATGGAAGTATGCTTTGTCCGTAAGTCAGTGACGAGGCAGTTCTTCACTGCTTGATTACATTCTGCACCATACCTATTGCAAAAGAAAGGCTGCATTGAAACAACAAGCAATCATTTTCTGCAGGTTATCCATTCTAGCTCCCTACTTTTCCGAAGGATGAAATTGATTGTCTGGTCTGTAGCTCGAGTGCAAGGCCCTCACAGATGCCTAGCAAAAAATGAATTAGGTTATACACTGCATGCTGTTCATATATAGCAAGAACACAGGCAACTTACAGAGACATTTGGTGGAATTTTCAAGTGGACACGAGTCCCAACAGATTGACAATTAGCTGCTTTCAAGCCCTGCATCTCCCCATTCATCTCCTGAAGTTTGTCCTTCAGCACAGCATTCTCCTTTCTCAGTTCTTCAATAGCAGCCGTTTGCTCTAGACTGCCAGCAAGCACCAAGTCCAACTTTTGGTGAATTGCAGTGATGGAGTTTGGAGTTTCGTCACTGGTGATAGGACGCACACGATCGCGGCCGACTGGAGTGAAGGCCAGAGCTCGATTCGCCCGGGGGCCGGGATAAAAGCAGTTTGATCCGTTCGCTTGCATTCTCTACCTCGAATGATCCCGCCAAAAACTCCTTCACTCTGCAGCTGCGTACGTAGCTAATTATAAGGCTTCCTTTACGGAAATGCACAAGTAGCTATAGGTCCTAAATACTAAATATACGATATCGATATCTGCTTTCTGATCTCATGAGGTGATCGTCTGTTTTGGCGCGCTTGGCCAGCAGTTACATGAGAAGGTGAAGTCAAGAGTTTGTGAGCCTTGAGCGACGTTAAGAATGCCAGGAAGCGTATGGTTAGTAGCGCTAACTATAGCTACCGTAACATGCATGGTTCCGTGTACCCTGTTCACACTATATAGCACAGTTTCAAGTCGGGTTGGAAAGGAAACAAACTGACTATACACAGATAATCTGCGAAGACCGAATCTTGATTGCTCTCCGTTTCACCATCCTGCTCTGAACTACAACGGACGCAAGTCGTGTCTTACTGGAAGGGCTCATGCGGAGAGTAGCATTACTAGCTACCTGCAACGCCTGTCCTTCGTATGGATTTTCTCTGTAACCGAATTAACAGTTTCAGACCACCTATATATCAGAGAGTACGTAAGTAGGAATGGCCCGAAAAAAAATGGCCGCCCTATCCAATGTATTAGCAATCAACACCTCATAAATCGCCAACGAAGCAATTTTCGGTTATATTCGGTTATTTGCAGCGATTAATGCACGCTTTCCTAAATGCCAAAACATGTTTCGACGCTCTACACGCTCTATAGCGTTCAAAAAGCGGCTAACTAGGAATAGACCCACTTCCAAAATTCATTTTTTCTTCTTCTTCTTCTTTTATTGAATAGACTAGCGCTAATATGCGAACTTATGCGGGCACGTACTAGTTATAAATCGTCATAAATATTTCGGAACTAGGGAATAGACAGCCCTAAATCTGAATGCGCTCTACAATAAGCATGTTAATTGTGAAGAGCGAAAATTGTGGTCTTCTCGGACGCCATTTTTTAATTAAGAGATCATGGTTTTCGGCATATTTCTCTTGTCTAAGACGTTATTTTGAGATCTTCGCCAAGAAAACTTTCAAATTTAAAACTAGTAATATTAAGAGGAAAAAAGGGGGAATACAAGTAAATAAAAAAACATTTACAAAAATGATGTTAGAAGTAGGAATGGTAGTGTTCACTAATACATCTGCAAAAAGTATCGAAACAAACCATTAACCATACACTTCTGTGTTTGGGCGCACTTAAACCTCAAGTAGGAATGGTGCGCCCAAACACAGAAGTGTATGGTTAATTTACTTAAATTTCAGTATATATGCAACTTCTGTATGATTAGCCTTATCATATAATCAGTGTCTTGTTTCGATACTTTTTGCAGATGTATTAGTGAACACTATACCATTCCTACTTCTAACATCATTTTTGTAAATGTTTTTTATTTACTTGTACGATATATATACGGCACGCGGTCTCGCCCCAGAAGCGGACTGAGCGCTGAGCCCATCTGGTACGGATCATTAGCTGTATATTACATGGTACATGCATCTTGTAGTCGTATGCTGTGGTGTTGAAGAGTCCATTTCCAAGTGGACTGTATCCGCCACTTTTGTATGCGTGTCATTTTTACTGTGGTGTTGAAGAGTCCATTTTCAAGTGGACTGTATCCGCCACTTTTGTATGCGTGTCATTTTACTGTGGTGTTGAAGAGTCCATTTTCAAGTGGACTGTATCCGCCACTTTTGTATGCGTGTCATTTTTACTGTGGTGTTGAAGAGTCCATTTCCAAGTGGACTGTATCCGCCACTTTTGTATGCGTGTCATTTTTACTGTGGTGTTGAAGAGTCCATTTTCAAGTGGACTGTATCCGCCACTTTTGTATGCGTGTCATTTTTACTGTGGTGTTGAAGAGTCCATTTCCAAGTGGACTGTATCCGCCACTTTTGTATGCGTGTCATTTTTACTGTGGTGTTGAAGAGTCCATTTTCAAGTGGACTGTATCCGCCACTTTTGTATGCGTGTCATTTTTACTGTGGTGTTGAAGAGTCCATTTTCAAGTGGACTGTATCCGCCACTTTTGTATGCGTGTCATTTTTACTGTGGTGTTGAAGAGTCCATTTTCAAGTGGACTGTATCCGCCACTTTTGTATGCGTGTCATTTTTACTGTGGTGTTGAAGAGTCCATTTCCAAGTGGACTGTATCCGCCAGCACTTGTACACAAATCTGTCATTTTACTGTGGTCACGTCCCTGTGAGCTGCTATAAAACTCATTCTACCCAATACATTGGCGGGATTTAGCAACTAATTTATTCGCTCCCCAACTGATTTCAATCTGAAAATAATCTTGTATTATGTCATGTCATTGCTGCATGCATACAGGACAGTCCATAACAGTATGAGATCATCCAAACAGAAGAGATCCACTAGTTCTCTTCAGGCAAGAAGGAAGCGCTACAATGAGATAGTACGAAGTAGAAGACGGGATGGTAAATCCACATGTGGTGATAATTCTGCTGCGTTAGTACCAGTAGTTACCCCCCCACAATCAAATTCCACCCTGTTATCTATGTCTGAAGATTTGTCAAGTCCCTTATCCTATAGTGAGTTGTTACTGTACCACATTTTTACATAATTATATATATGCATGAATGATAAAGTAATGATACACAAACTTGCTTACCAAAACTGATTTTAATGCTATGTTCATAGCATCACATGAAGAGGATCCTACCAATGCGTCAGTTTCACACACAGCAGCTGCAGGCAACGTGTGTACTAGCGACATCAGTGCAAACAGTAAACTACTTAAAGGAATGTATGGGATTGTGCCTCCAATGGAATTTTTGAATGACCCAAACCATCCACCACTTGAGAAAACTCCTAAAGATGATGGCTTCCCTCGTCGTGAGACTTGGGTGAAATCGCAGATGGAGACAAATGTGGAAATTATAAGGCAGTGGCAGAAAAAGAAAGCAGAACAGTCTGTACTGGGATTGGGATATGAATCAATACTTAATTATCCTATTCTATCCAAGATTGATAA
This sequence comes from Chondrosia reniformis, assembly GCA_947172415.1. NCBI lineage: Eukaryota > Metazoa > Porifera > Demospongiae > Chondrillida > Chondrillidae > Chondrosia > Chondrosia reniformis. Next base: position 3,118,120 of record OX359195.1, on the reverse strand, counting down.
GTGTTGTTTCAAAGAGCCTGCAAATAGAGCAATGGAAAAACTGCCGCCAGTTGAGAGATATGCCATGGAGACATACATTCAAGAACTTAAGGACAAAGAACTAGAAGCTGTTCAGAAAGCTAAAACGTATAGAAGTAGATGTGAGGATTTGGTAGTTGCATGCAAGAAGGTAGAGATTAAGTCGCTTAAAAGGGAACTATCAGTTAGGCAGTTTTGGAGGAACAGTGTGCATGAAGGTAGTTCGAGAGGAGGTCTGATGGTCAAATTAGCACTAAGTAAGAAGGCTTGATTTAATTCATTTTTATTGTTATACTGGTATGATTCACAAATTATGCATGTAGCTACATTTAAGTTACTGTATCATTACTTTATATAAACTGAATGAATTTACATATGCAATCACTGATCATGCATTGATGTCTATGTAATCCTATGCAACTTCAAATTCTGTGTATTTATATTTATTTGAACAACAGTCATGCGCAGACACATACACATGCATGATTATTAACTGTCAAAATACAATAAAATTTGTACAATGCATGCACAGAGATCATGCACAATTGCAGGATAAAGTATAGCCAATAATATACAGTCTTGAAATACACACTGCATGTATACGTCTTAAAGATTTAAACGTAGGGAAATAGGACATGCAATTGTAACAGTTTCAGTTACATGCTCTGAGAGTTTGAGAGGAAGTGTAATATGTGCACAGCGCTTCAGAATACGATGAACAGGTAAATAGCTCCACTTGCACATAGGGTAGGCTGTTGTTTCACATATGATAGCTACATCCTTGGGGAAAGCATCCCTCCGCTGGTGTGGTCTCAGCCAATGCACAAAAGCAAAAATTTGTCTTACTTCTGCTGTGGTTTGCGTATGTGTAAAAGTTACATCTAAATAATACTGCACTTTGCCTACATTAAAGTCCACATCTCCACTCAGCAGGCTGCCTGGCCAATAAGGAAGGATAACAGATGAATTTAAACTGCAGTTAGGTAAAGCAGATCCAATTAGATCATCTCCTATCATCAGTTTTCCAAACTTTAGAGAAAACTTAGATTTCAATGTGACTCCAGGCTCAAAAATGTTTTGCAGCACCTCAACCATACTCTCAACTTCCAAAGCTGTCAAGACATGCTCTTTGAAGGGTCCAATAGAGGAAACCATACTATAAAACACACGATGAATCTCTATCTCAAAGTTGTTAATAGGCCCTGATGCTGCTGTCAGAAGCTTGATAGCGTTGACATTCCCTAAGGGTGAATTCACTGCTTCAGATGAACAGTGCTTGGGCAATACTTCACGAAACTCATTGTCCATTAATTCTAGTGTTTCCATACTGATGCTCGTAGACTGGCTTTCCAAAAACCTCCTCATCATTTGACTTTCTACTCTAATATTATTGGTGTGGTAGGATCCTAATATGCCATTGTATCGTTCAAAAGCATACAACCAAAAACCATGTGCCGGCCCATAGTCTGTCAAACTCTGAATCAAGTGCAGGTGCATGTGCATGTTTGGTGTGCAATCTTTGTCCCCATAAAGCTGCTGAAAGGCCTGACAGAATTTTACAATCAGGTCATCAGCCTTCGTGACTTCTGCAAGAGAAAGAATACGGCCACTGATCACTTTTACTGCTTGCACAAACATCATCCAGCAATTCCATTGTTGATCATCTATCATCTGCCACAACAACACAGGAGAATAAATGGTAATCCAGTTCCTCCACTGGTCGGCAGTGAATCCACCAAAGTGACAAGTAATTCTAGATGGTAGTCGGCCAATACCTTCCGGAACAACAAACTGAGTCACTAATGATTCAATTTTATCCAGTTTTTGTCTGTCCAGTGCACTGTCCTTGTCCATCCGCTTCAATAAAACTTCAATCATGTGCTTCCCTGTGCCCAAATATAAATTATGCATGGGGTCCACAATTGGGTACCTGATTGGGTCGAAATATGGCAAATCTAACAGTACAGAATATCTCAGTCCGTACAGTGTCTCAGCATCTTGAATGCTGGACTTTGTGCAATGGTCATTGAAGATTCTGATTATTTTGTCACATCGTTCACGGTGTTCTCGATTTGCACGCAACACCCACTGTGTCCGATCAAATCCAGCCCAGTTTGTCCATTTTGAGCCGTCACTGTCAGTCAAGTGTGCAAAAGCTGTGTAACACTTGTTGCATCCTAATGTTGCTCTGTGCCCAAGAAAACCACAAATCTTACGAGTAGCAGGGATGTCACAAGCAATGCATGTGAGAGCCAAGCGAATAGTTACTGTCAGTTCTGTACCGTCTTTCTGGCGTGCCGGTATTCTGAAACCCTCTGTCCATGCACAATGCAATTCCTCTATCACTGGTGCCATGTAGCTATTCAAGGTTAGGTGAGGCTCACTAGGCCCTGGAATAATTCCAACCAAAATAATATTATCAGGATGGTTTCGAATTGATCGTGGAAGATTTTGAATAATAAGATATATGGCACCCACTGAATACCGACCATGTTCAAAGGTGCAAAACCAGTCCACATTCAGAGTTAGCAAGTAATTAAAAGGCGCACTCAAGAAATCACTATAATCTTTCCAAATTTGCCCATCATACACATCACACATGTAGCCAAAGCTTTGAAAGTTACTTCTTTTACGCCACAGCTCACAGGACTGCACAAAACCAGGCCTCTGGGCTAATTTTGTTATAGCCTGCTTGATTGACTGATGAGGAAATAGTTTAATGGGTCTATACACGGTGCCCTTCTTCATTCGAACCAATCGCATCAACTGTGTTCCACACTCATTCCTTCTTCTTTCTTGGGGATGATTGGGATAGGCCTTGTAAGAGCATGCAGTCGCAACAAATTTGCCTCCTCTCTTGCAGTGCTCAGGAGTATATAAGGAGTCACATTTTGGACACACAACATACTCCAAAAAGTCTGGCCCATCTAAAGCTAAAATCTTCCGTAAAGTAGACTTAGTGACAGGCATTGCATTGGACAAATTCCTCAGAGGTGCGCAATTGAAAGCAGTACCTATTGCAAAACAGAACCATTTCAGGAACTTCAGCAATGTACAAATGGCTGAAGTTGAAATTTTGAAAGCAGCTTGCCAAATAGAGATGAATGTGAATAATTGCAAAAATTGCCTGGGGAATTTCAATGTGGAGGACTCCCCATCAGTGTGAACATCTGGACAATCCACATCCGATTCTTGACTGCTCAAGATGTCAATATCAGATTCAGAGTCTGATGGCATAGAGTCCGAGCTAGTGCTGGTATCCAATACCTAAACATATAACAAAAAATGGATGGAGAATGAACTGAAGGTGTAAGCTACAGAAATGCTGCAGTTATAGGCCAGAAATTTCAATCAGTGCATTATTTATAGCTGCACCATGTAGTCATTTATAGACCTGCATGATCTTTGCATATACCTCAGTCTTGTGACTTATTAGTCTATCTGGCTAAAATTTAGGCTGCTTCAGACCAAACCAGTAAAATGTGCTGCAGCTGCTTATTATTTTTGGATCAAAATAGGTACAACTTAAAAGTGCTGAGGTATATACACACTATAGGCAACAGAGCTCTTCACAACCATGTACCAATTGCTCTCCCACACCATGAGACCAAATTAATGTTAGAGGTAGGGATTGTCACACCACAGGTGTACATTTCTCTCCCGTGGACCCAACTTTTGTGCTAATTCCCACATATGCCAATCGATGGTGACTGTTACCTTATAGCAGTTATATCCAGGATAGGATTTGTTATTTATCACTATTTATCACTCCTGGGGCTCTAACTACGTATACTAGGACACCATCCACTGACCCAGAGTCTCCCTTGCTTGGATCATGGTAACCAAATTTGTAGGTAGCTAACTGATATAACAATTGATACAACAGCGAAGGCACTTGCCATATAGGTGGAAGTGTTGAAATAAAAATGATATAGCTGTGAATTGAAGCTCTAGAGCTAAATAAAGTATTATAAGTGATCTGGTAGTGTACAGTACAAAATCTACGTCTAATACAACCCTCAACTGTCTAGCTATACTGTATTTAAACCATTTATAGCTAGTCAGTTACATACTTGCTTTGAATTCTCACTCACCGATTGCGAATTTGCTGCTAGATCATGATCACTGCCAGGATGGCCTTTAGAACCACCATTGTCAGCTTCTAATAAAGACTGGTCACCATCTCGCGTGTCAATAACAAAAGAATCGTCATTCGCGTCGCTTGTACCCCGTTTCAGATCCTGCTCCTTCTGCCACTCCTTCGTGGTCGAATTGAAATAGGTTCGCTTGTGCAGCCAAAAGGTCCTCTTCGCCACAGACTGCTCGCAGTGAGGGCAAAATACTCGGCCATCTGTGTCCAGTAGCCTCTTCTTCGCTGGCAACATCTCGGTGCGAGTCCGCCGGCTAACGATCGACCACGTGCACAGGGATCACTTCTCACCTTGAACGCATGCATGCACGGAGTCCGTTGACTAACGTGTACAACGATTTACACGGTAGCGTCTTCTTCCGTTGCATGCGGCAACCCGTGTGAATCCCGTAACCCGTATGTGTCACGGGATTCGTGAATACCCGTTTGTACACGCGTTTTCCCCTGTGCTGTTTACATTGTGGTTTCAAATATGCAAATTAGGTAAAATATAAAAGTTAATAACTCCTTCCTAGAACCATTTATGGAAAAAATCCTCTTTACAAATTTAGATAATTCATTCTGGTTTAGAATGTTAGCAAAATTTACTTCCTAGAAGGTTTCCCCACAAACTAGATAGAAAATGAATATATGTACCATTAAAAATTTTCAACTGATATTTCTCAAAAATAAAGAAATATATTACAAAAGCCTCTTTATAAAGTTTAAAAATTATCTTAAATATATGTTACATTAAACAAAGTAAAAAAATTTCAAACAACCTAGGAGAAGATTGAAGAAAAGCATCTCTTTACCTTATTAGGAAATTGGGGGCAATTACGCAAGCCCATGGTTACCATGGTAACACTATTATCTCGCTATTCCAAAACTACATGACTTAGCTACAACCTGTCCAAGTTTCAAAGAAAATGACCTTACCAAATTTGAATTTAAGCTTATCAAAGCTTAAGAGGTAAAAAATTCAAAAAGTGGAAACTTTGACTGAAACGCACTATACCCACCAAAATTCGATTTAAACTATGGTGTGACGTTGGAAGTAGGGGACCTGTATCGGGCTGTACCCACTAACATTCAACTAAAACTATGGTGTGACAGTTGGAAGTGGAGGGCCTGTTTCGGGCTGTACCCACCAACATGTACTTAAAACTATGGTGTGACCATTGGAAGTGGAGTGCCTGTTTCGGGCTGTACCCACTGACATGTAATTAAAACTATGGCGTGAAAGTTGGAAGTGGAAAGCCTGTTTCGGGCTGTACCCACCAGCATTCGATTAAAACTATGGTGTGATAGTTGGAAGTGGAGGGCCTGTTTCGGGCTGTACCCGCCGACATTCAATTAAAAGTATGGTGTGAGAGTTGGAAGTGGAGGGCCTGTTACGGGCTGTACCCACCGACATTCAATTAAAACTATGGTGTGACAGTTGGAAGTGGAGGGCCTGTTTCGGGCTGTACCCACCGACATTCAATTAAAACTATGGCGTGATAGTTGGAAGTGGAGGGCCTGTTTTGGGCTTTACCCCCCAATATGTAATTAAAACTATGGCTAAGCTTCAGCATAATTCACTTAGATCCATAATGTATTCTGTTTTCATTGATCAGTGTTTGACTTTCGCCGAGCACATACAGCTTCACTCAAGAAAGAACATCACTAATTGTCCTTAAGTCGACAAAACAGTGTCGTGTACTTCAAAAAGTGAACCTAACATGGCTTTGTTTATTGAACATTTCCTACACCATATAAGGCACATTGTGTACTCATAGTGAACTTCATGAATACATATTGTGTTGGTGACGCATTAGAAGAACATCATAATACATCACCAGCTTGCGCAATCGTAACTTTGAATTCTTCATTATATTTTGATTATTTTGCTCATTTAATTAAGCAAAACTTTGCCAAACGTTTCCTATGCACATGTACCATGATATATGTTCATTTCCCAGTTATCTGACAAATTGAAATTTTTTATTAATATAACACTTGGTTTGCATATAAATTTCCCATAGGTTTTCTATAGTCCTATGGCCCTTTATACACAGACTTTGTCCTCCTTTTACTAACAAACAGAGGCTTAAATAAGAAATCCCTTAATTTAAAACGAGTTTTATACCCTAAACTTTATGATGATATGGCCATTTTGTTTCTAGATCCTTTCTTGGAGCCATATGAATTATTTAATTATATTATTTATTTATATTATAATAATGAGTGTTATATATTATGCATGTTTAAACACAATCAAGTACTACACAGTGCAAGTTACAAATTTATACACAGATGCAAGTGACTCCCAAGATAATCACACTGAGGTATATAATATAATACGGATGCAAATGACTCCCAAAATAATCACAATCAGGTATATTAAACGCTACAAGACTTTAGCCACACTGAAATTCTCAACTGCTGCATACAGAGTAGTAGTCTACAGATCATATAAGGTTAAATAAACGCATGGCCTTCCAATTACCTTTTCACACCTTAGTATAGACTGAAGATGATGCATCTGCATGCCATTATCAGCAAAAATTCCAGTCTCATGCAGGGGGTCGAAACCAATAATCACTGCAGATTTGACTTGCCTGGAGTGCGAGCTAGGAGTGCCGTTGCTTGCTTTCATGCATTCACATAAACAAGAGGGTGAGAGACAATTTGGTAACTTGCACACAAGGGACATTGTTCATGAAATAAATTAAAAGCCCCAGCCTTTATGTCCCTTGACTTTATAGTTCTGTATCCTCCATGCAGAAGTTGAGTATTTCAATTAAGTCTACAGCTGCGCGCAGCAGTGTGACTAAAGTGTTGGACTGTGATTATCATTTGCAAGAATTACAACTTGCACTGTGTATAGTGTAGATAAATTGTGACATATGCTTAAAATTATATCTATTGATTATCCTAGGGGTCACTTTGATCTCTTTAAATTTGTAACTTGCACTGCATGTGTAGCTAGTCCTTGATTGTAATTTTAATATTGTATAGTTACTTGGCCCTCTTAAATTTGTAACTTGTACTGTGCAGTAATTGATTGTAATTTTAATATTGCCAGTATATATATATATATACCTACACATGGACAAGTAAAAATATTAACAGATAACGTAAAAAGAGAAGACAGAGAATAAATTACCAAAGTAATTCGGTCGACCAAACGAATTCAGTCTTTCGCATCAATATAGGAACAATTCTGCCTCAAACTTGACGGGGACATATACAAAAACGCTTTATCTAACCTTCGCTACAACTCGCCTATTCGCTAGCTCCTTCTCGTAGGAGAGCGTCGACCTGTCATAGCCATTCTTGAAAGGATGATCTTCTTTACAACAAGGGGGTGACGTTTTCGCAACGTTACATGATAATCCATTAAATATGTACGGAGCGACATATGAGAGTGTTGGTGACGCACTAGAGAAACATCACAATACATCACCAAATTGTACAATCATAAACTTGCATTCTTCATTATGTCTTGATTATTTTGCAACTTTAATTAAGGAAAACTAGGCCAGACGTTTGTCAAACACATGTACCATGATATATGTCGGTTTCACAGTTATCTGACAAATTGATAATTTTTACTAATATAACACATGCTTTCAATATAAATTTTCTATAGCCTTTCTATAGTCCTATGGCATCTTATATGCAGACTTTGTCCTCCGTTTTCTACCAAACCGAGACCGAAATGAAAAATTAAAAATGAGTTTTATACCCTAATCTATATGATACTATGCCCATTCTGTTGCTAGGTCCTTTCCTGGAGCCATATGAATTATTTATATTATATTATTTATTTATATTATATTAGATTACCTTAGTATATTGTAACTTGTACTGTATATATACACACGCAGCTGTTATAACACTTATTTTATTCGTCGATATATGTATAATACGAGTTCATACGCAACTATTGTAACACTTAATTTATACGTCAATACATCGTTTTTGCAAATGGCGGAGTTCAGGAAGCTTTAGTTAACGAAGCTTTTCCATCGTTATTTATAATGTTCAGGACAATTAAGCATCCTCAATCGTTAGTATTACGAATATATATATTAAATACCAAAGATTCGGCCAAGTAGTTCGAGTTAATTCGGGGGGGGGCAGCAGCCCCTCGAGTTTTTAAACTTGAAATACTTGTCTTCGACGTGTTAATAAATGTGTTATTTACTCAATTATCACAACACTTTTAAAGTAATTCAAAATTGAATCTTGTTAGTTATGAAATTGGCTTCCTTTTGAAAGGCAAAAGTAACTGGAAAAGACTTAGTTGGTCAAAATATATCGAGATGCAGTTGAGACTTTAGCGTCTTCTTGTCATCCCCTTGCGCGCCACTGTGTTCTTGCCTACTATAAGGGGGAGCATGGTGAGCGAAATCCTACGGGCCAAATTTACGATTCGAGAAAGTCCGGTGAAGGGCAGTTGGCCTCGTATGAATGCTCCTAAGCCTTATGGGGGTAATCAGAGAATTGCCGAATAGTGATACAGAAGTGACTAGTAGTGACCATGTGACCGAAGGAATGCAATTGCAGATTCCACGTAAATTCCAAAGCTCATAGCCCAGGGGCTTGGACCAAGCTATAGTTTGAATCCCGAAGCTTGGCAAGTTTGTTTCATGAGCCTCGAGAGTGACTGAAAGTTGGGATGAAAGTTGGGATGAAAGTTCCTTGAGCTTTTTCCAATTGGAAATGACGATCTTACGATTGTACATAGAAGCGAGGACAATTGGAGTGAATTTCCAGATTTTCTAGTAAGCTCTCCTTGATCAAAGGGGGCTCGGGCACAATTGATGGAATCTCAAAAAGCCTGGGAAGAATAGATGGTTGGTACGATTGGCCTCAGGGCTGAACGAGGGCATAAGTTTGAACTGTTTCCCATGGCGATTCAGATGCCATAGTCTTCTGTAGCTAGGGCTTGTGGTGAATTTGAAATGATATTCGAGATTTGACGAGATTTGTGTTTCACATTCGAGAAGGCTTTGGCCAAGCAGATCGATTGAATACCAGTGAATGACTGGGTTGTTTCGGTCTAAAGTTACAAAGGATCTAATCTATGAAGGATCTAATCAAATGAGAGTCACTCGAGAACCAATGCCAATTTTGAAGCAGAATAGTCATTAGCTTGTGGTGCAATGATTGCAATTGCAGTTCTCTCAAGTTTGAGACAGTTGTACGAAAGACTCCGGTTAAATAAAACTAGACAATGAGGTGCCTTACTGTCCTAATTACAACTGAACTACTTGACAGTGTGTCGAGAGTCATTTGTTTAGGATTGAAGGCGGCATTTTCCAAAAAGTGAGTTCCGCGTTGAAAGGACCAGGAACTGTCAATATGCCTGGGCCTTCTCGGCAAGTAAACGGAAAGGGTTGGATAATTGGCTTCCAGAGTGGGAAGAGCGAGGAATGTGATAAATGGAGTGTTTGAATGTCACTCCTGAGTGAATGCTCGAGGGCTACTTGTCAAGAGTAGACTAAGAGTGTTTAATGGATGAATAAGCAGATGAAGGTTGAGGAACTCAGGTGCATTAAGGACTGTCCAGCTTGTTTGGGCAACTTCCTGCTGCGCAATGGCTAATTGTTTATGTTGTGGTCAGCTTCAGTAAATATTTTCTTTTCCTGTGCATGATGTCATAATTAGTAAAATAAAATGGTGGATAAATGGCCGGTAAATTGTTTGTGTTTCTGTAAGTATTGGAAGTTTTGTTTAGGTTACTGTGTTGTCAGCTATATTCTAATGTTCCATGTACGTAGTAAGGCTTTGCATTTCTTTATTTTTTGTACTTTTCCTCCCAATCTGGTGTCAGAGTATTTGGAAGAATACCATATTGCTTGAAGTGACTCTGTTCATAATCCCTTACTTGTTGTACAAGTAAATGATAAGTTTTGAGGACTTGTGTCTGTAAACCAGCTAGCAATAGATCATGTTGTCGGTAAATAATGGTTGCTATAGTGGGTGGAACTACTGTCTTTTAAGCTACTTCGTATGTCATCATACTGCATGAGCTCACTAGAGCTACCAATAATTTCAGAAATTATCCTGGAGTGGCTGGATTTCAGAAGAGGAGGTGATGATGACTCTATAATGAAATTGAAAAGGTTTTATGCATGCATTGTCATTTTAGCTGGTATTTTACTCCCCTTCCTTATCAGAAATCTCGGCTTGAATTAAAAGGTTGTCATTGACAAATGTAATGTCATTTTCATTGCTATCGGCTATATTTGATATGGAGAAAAGAATATGATGAAATTGAATCTCTTTGTAATTATATGTCTGTACATGACTGAATGCATACATTCTTTACTGATTCATATTATATATGTACACATAGGTACCTAAAGTCTTGAAGTCTTGATGTCTTCCTTCAATTCCTTGCACATCATCTTCGCTATCGTCACTGGAGCAAAAATCTACTGATTGTGCATCTTCAGATAGATGTGGTGTCCGCATGTTTAGAGTGATTGGCTGTGTGCTGGTACCAGATGAGGTAGGTGTAGACGTATCCATTTGTGCTACATGAGTACTAGTTGTAGGGCTAGGTGAAGGGCTTTCATTTGCTGGAAAAGGGAAGAAGACCTTTTCTGTAGGAAAGCCTAGGTTGTTGTAGAGCTGTATGTAAGGGGTGGGGAGGGTTATGCAATTCTGCAGAAGGTTGTCCCAGTGTTTAACTTTGATGTCGTTAAGCTGCTTTTGGGATAAGTTTCTGAAGTTCTGCAGAGGTGGACCTTGTGGATGAATGTTGGGATGCTGCTCTCCATCAAAAAAGTGATATGTGTTGTTAGTCTGTGTCCACCAAACCCCTTCACCTTTGGATAAGTATGGAGAGATTCTCTTTAAATGGACCTGCCAGCTTCTCATTCGATTAGCTATAAAGTTCTTGGAGATTGAAGTGCCGGCATAAGGTTTCAGACTTCTGGCAGCTCTGACAACCTTGCTTTCCTTTACCTTCACATTCCCTTGGTTTAGTAGAACTTGTAGCCGAATGAACACCTGATTGAGCACATTTTGTGGTTGCCTGTTGGTACAACCTTCTGCTATTCTCCTAACCTGTCCAAACAAACGTTCCTCAATTTCTGTGTTGCAGGACTTCAAAGAAAGAAGCTCAAACTGAGGGGCTGCATGACAGGAAATGTCATGCAGGTATGAACCAAATAGCTTCTGGCATGTGATGGAATGAGGTTGAGGTATGAGGGATAAAAGTAGTTCATGGTGGTACCAAGTGCAGTTATACAGCTGTAGAATGGACCGAGGAGTACGCTTCTCATCTGCAAGGTAACTGAGCTGAGCAATACGCACAGCACTTTCGATGAGTGCTTCAATTTCAGTAGAAACTTTGCCAGAAAGGGACTTACAGAGCACAATGGCAGTGACACGCAAATCAGCACCTGTAACCTTTTCCTTTCGGAGGCATGTGCTAAGAAGTAGGTTAACATTAGCCTTAATGGTTTCAGGTAGAATGTGTGGTAACTCAGCAAAGAGGTTGATAAGGTGGCCCTTGATTCCATGAAGTGGTTCAAAGTCACTGATGGCATAGTGTTGAAGGTTAAGTTCCTCTAGGCTGCCCTTGGGGTTGGTAATAAGCAACAAGGGAACACGCTGCAAAACTCCTAAATGTTTTGCTAGGCGTTTCCTTGCTACTTTTCAATCACCACCTGAATCAAGATGTCGTGCTGCTAACTCTTGGCGAACATCTTGTATGGATAATTCTGCAAATGGCCTCACACACAGCCTCTTTCCTCCATGTATGCCTGCAAGAACATGGGCCTGGATGTCCTGTAATGATCGATAAGGTAACTGATTGCACCGAGCCAAATCCATGAAGGAGCCTATCTCTGTGCCACAAGAACCACACTTGTAGTTCCCTCCTAACTGGCAACCTCCTTCCATCCACTGGGCAACTTTGTCACCATTAAAAAATCTCAGGACATCTGAGAGCTCTATACCCTGTGTAGTACATAATGTTTCTGTGTTCCATTCCTTTAGGCAGTCTACTCTGTCTGCAGCTAGGGCAATATTATCAGCTGCAGATGATGATCCTGCTGCAAGAATGTAAACATAAGGCCTTTCAACAGCTGCTTGCACATCCACAGATTCACCAATAAAATAATTAATTCAGTAAGTCATGTATTTTGTATAGCAATCATAAATGTTAAACATTAATATACAAATACTAGGTTTTAACATATACTATACTAACCTGTAAGTGCTTTATACTCAGCATTGGTGTAATATGTTGCGCTATTATATACTTCCTTGCAGGTAACCAGTATGAAACCGCAGCCACACACAGTTGAATGGTCATGCCAGAGAGCGAAGTAACGAAGGGCCAACTGTTTTACTATGAACTGATGTAGTTCATTGTCTGACATTGGATCTCCTACACAATTGAACATGACTTCTAGTTCAGTCCTGTCTTTTGCTAAGAGCAGCTCCTTGTTACATAGCCGCATGTATTGGAAGTGATCCTTCAGTGATTGCTTGCGTATTTCTAGTAGGGGCTTCTTCCTTCCTATAATAGTCTCCTTAATCTCCTCTGTTCCATGCCTCACACGAGTGATGTCATAGGGGGCACAAGGCTCACCTAAGCACAGTTCACCTAATTTCAGATGAATAAGGATGGGTGAAACACCATGTACACAAGCAGCTATAACATGCACATATTGCAATTTGTCATGTATGTGTTATATCTAACCTGATTGTATCATATCTACCCAGGTACTCTTCAGCACTTTCTTGCTTGGTCCACAGCCCACACTGATACTGCTTCCTGGTAACCTCCGTTTCTTTGCTCGAATACGCCTGGTTGATAGTGAATCCAAGGCAACTGTGTCAATACCATGTTTTATGGCAGTTTCTTTCAGAACTTGTCCACTGTTGGAACCTGGTATGCCCAGTTTTTTGGACTCAATGGACCAATTTATCTTGGTGTCTGATGGCCAGTTCCTCAACATGTCCATTGCAGTTGGAATGTCCCAGTGCATGTTGATTTCTGATGGTGAATGTGATTTCACCTTACCACATTCTTGTGGTCTTCAAAATATTGTTGTTGCCTCCTCTTTAAATACGAAGATACAGATGCTCTGCTATCACCCAGGATTTGTCTTGGAATGATTGCATTAAGTACGGCATTCTCCTTGTCCCGAACGTGTCTGTCTCTCTTTCTGCTGGCAGCACGCACTTCACCCCTATTTGGTTTCTTTTGTAGGTGCATCTCAGGGCATAATGTGACTACCGAATGAACAAAACAATGGCCGAACCTATCCTGTAGTGGACAAAAGTGTGTATGTAGGTAAATCATAACTATTGTTACCTTAACGGTCATATATGTACCTCATGATATGTATTGAGATAGTTTAGTGCTTGTCTAGTCACAGCCCTCTCATTCTTTCTGGATGTTGAAGCACTCTCATATATGGAAGGTAGGTCAGGCTTGAATGGTGGCCCTGGAAATGCCTCTTGTAGTGTTGAATGTTGAGTGGCACAAGCCATACATTTCTGCAATGAATGTCTGGCCTTCTCATCCGCCTTCAGCTTCCTCCATTTAGCATGTGAGAATGCCATTAGATACTCCTGCTTTTTACATTGAGAATGCCAATTGGTACTGAAAGCATCAAGAATAACTTTGCACCGTGCCTCAAATAGTGGTGGTCGTTTTGTTGTAGTAGCTTCATAAAAACCATTGGGAATTCCAAAAGATGGTAAGTTGAATAGTTTTTGAAACTTTTCTGCTCTAAGCTTATTATCAACTATTCTTGCTGATTTTCCTTTTTTACCTGCAGCAAGTTCAGCTGTGATTTCCTTCACAGCACACCTTGCAAAGCCACAGTTGAATTGAAGGAGGACTGGAGTTTTGGCCATATACTGCAACATTCAAGAAATAATCAAGGAAGACACTGACTGTAGCCACATATGTATACATTTAATTGCATGCAATTTAACATAAATAATGAGAAATGTTTTTAATTCGATCATATATAAACGTATATACGAACTATATATATATACATATACGTATATACAAACTATACATAATACGTACGTATATACGACTATACTATGTGGCCGTATTACACACGTAATATTTCGTTTCCTTACGTTTGTTTCCGATTCAATATAATAACGTATATACTAAACGAATACAGCAGTGTTCCTATAGGGATTCCCGCCTTGTAACGACTTCCCGCCTCCGAGTCACATGACATTTTATAATTGTTATTTCCCGTAATGGTGGAGCAGAGCTAAGTTTTTTCGGAAGTGAATCTGAAACGGCTATGAAGGAATCGGTCTAGGATCATACTTTCGCTACAGAATTTTTAGTTTATTATTTCAGCTTAGGTGCTTCTTCATACGAGCCTTCGCTACCGCAAGAAGTAAGATTTTCTGTCTCCTTTACACGAGAATTTATCTCACTCTCGAAGTAGGGACGTTCTACCAGAACGCACTTAAGGTATATTAAAGATAACATCGAAATAACAAAGTAAGTACAAAAATAACGTTAATTTAAAGTGATCTAAGTTGCCGCATTTGACACAAATGCGGTACAATGTACCGTCCAATTTCGATGGATTCTTCATCACTACGTGTTAAGCTCCATTGATTCAAAAATCTGTCTGCAATCGTCTAAAGAAAGTGCACCTTTGAGGCAAATACAGGAGGGCATTAAGCTGCAGTAAAAGAAGAAAACAGTTGAAAATATAAAATATAAATGATTACGCAATATCTTGTGACAAGCCTTAACACACCTGAGATCCTTATTACCCTCCTCTTCCTTCTGAGCTCCCTGTAATAACCCTGCAAAGTAGTCCTTCCATCTCTCCATGACCCCTTCTACATCTTCAATCACTTGACCATTATCATCACAAATCTTTTGAACCTCCTGACTGCCTCTCTTAGGTGCTTTCACTCTACTCCAGAATCTGCGTTGGTTGTTTTGGAAATCATTTTGCAGAGACCTACCGAGCTCCACCCATTCCTCATTCTGTGCAATTCTCACTACTCTCTTAGCTTCCTAAAAAAATTGATTGGTAGCTATAAATATTAATTAATAATAATATTCATAGTTTTCATTAGGAAGTGCAATTAGTCGCAAAGTGTTATTGATATTCATAATTCTCTTTAAAACAGGTTGCTAACTGTTAAAAACCTTAATCAATACTAAATTGTAAACTTGGGGTTCACAAAGGTTGTGAAAGGTTGTGCCTATGAAGGTTTCCAGCCTAGTTTACA
This sequence comes from Chondrosia reniformis, assembly GCA_947172415.1. NCBI lineage: Eukaryota > Metazoa > Porifera > Demospongiae > Chondrillida > Chondrillidae > Chondrosia > Chondrosia reniformis. The sequence continues at coordinate 3,102,726 of OX359195.1, read as the reverse complement.
TACTGTAAACTACACTGTGTTAGACTAGCTGAATCTATCCAGCTTAGACTGTATCAATCAAGCTTTATACTGTATTCATCTAGTTCTAGAATGTATCTATCTGGCTGTAGAATGTATACATCTAGTTTTAGACTGCTTCCACCTTGCTGTGCACTGTATCCTGTTAGCTAGCTGGAGGCTGTCTGCATTTAGCTATAGACTCTATCCATCTCACTGTGGGATGTATCCATCTAGCTGTAGACTGTATCCATTTAGATGTAAAATCTATCTATCTAGCTTTAGACTGTCTCGGTCTAGCTGTTGCTTATATACAGTGGCAAGGGAAAGCAACAATAGATTCTAAAGGAGGGAGAAAAAAACTTAGTATAACTGAGCAGTTTTTAGCTGTATGCGCATAGGATTTTTATTTGAGGATCTTGCAGACAATCTGTAAGTACCATGTCAAGATTGTTTACCACCTAATTACCTTTTATCCATTGAATGAATGGATTGTTTCCTGAAGTTTGGTTAGGCAGTATTTACCTTCCCAGTTCACTAGGTACTCTATTTGAAGCAAAGAGGAAACCAGTGAAGCCCAGATTGATGCAAAGCAGAGTAGACTTGCCAGGTCAGTGCAGATTGAGAACAAGAAAGAACAGCAAAGAAAGGCTGAGGCAGTGCGAAAAGAAGTGAGTGCTAACGAAAGAAAAACATTGTCTCTTGTAGAGCAGAAAGGGTCATCTTCATGGCTTAACACTCTCCCAGTGGAAGAACCTGGCTTTTTCCTGCATAAGGGAGCCTTCCTCTATGCCATTGCATTGAGGTATGGATGGCGACCAATGGGAATGCCCAATGTGTGTGTATGTGGAAAGGCAAATGGAGTTGAGCATGCACTGAGCTGCTGTAAGGGGGACATGTCATCAAACATCACAACGAGATTAGGGACATCACTGCTACATTATTATAAGAGGTCCCACACAACGTACGAACTAAGCCAACACTGCAACCACTCACAAGAGAAGTGCTGAGGGTATGGTGTGCCAACACTGAAGATGAGGGCAGGGTTGATGTGAAATGCACTTTATTTTGGAATGTACATCAGGACCTATTTTTAGATGTAATTATAAGGGTGTTTAACCCATTGGCATCTAGTAACAGAAACAAGTCAATCAAGACAGTGTATCAGCATCATGAGAAGGAGATGAGACGAGTGTATGATCAAAGAATTAGAGAGATTGAGTGGGGAACTTTCACCCCTCTAGTCCTTTGGACCAGCAGCATCCATTTTTTTCCAAGAAAATGGCATCCATGATCTCCGCCAAAAGAGGTCACACCTATCAGAAGGTGATGACCTGGATCAGACAAAGAATTACATTCAGTTTTCTCATTAGTGCTATCAGAGCTCCCACACTGTCAATGCCTCCACCACCAGATCCAGCAATGATTGCCATCGTTACCCGTAGTGGACATAATATTGAATATTAATGACTCTAATGTATATAGTGTATACTTAAAGCGGTGAACAGTGAACTTGCAATTTTAAATTAATGGTAATATATTATTTTATAGTATATATTATTATATTTCCATTTGGCTCAATGTTTTTGCACTTTCCTTGTATTAGTTCACTTGGTACCCTAGTAAGAGTAATTGCACTGAAATCCATATACAACAGCCATTGTCACTTGCAAGCCAACCAGAAACGTTCTCGATTTATAAAAATGATAACACTTATAAAGTTTTAGTGAGTATCGCTCTTAGAGGGGTTATCTCTTTTCTTTCAGAATTATGGGTAGGAAGGGTGTCAGATCGAATGCTAACAGGTAAATAGGGATCATTATTTTACTAGAAGAAGGTGATGATGCATGTCATGGCTGATCGGGGGTTTGACATACTGTACATCACAATGCTATATATAAGTGTAATAGTATGTGCATATATACACCATGTGTGTTTGTTTACTAAAATTGTTGTAGTAACTATAGTCTATTTCACTTACTGTTTGTTTATAACTATTAGCACCCACTTTACACCTATTACTTTATGCTGTAGACCTTTCTGCACACTACGTTTTGTTATTTGTTATTGTTTTTTGATTTATATACTGTTATTAGGGCTTGTATTTTTTCAAACCCTACTGAAACTGGGCTTTTATTGGAGAATGGGTTTTTATAAGAGACTGGGCTTTTATTTTTCAACCCTTTAATACATATATAAGTAAATCAACTTTGTTGGTACAATTTCCATGTAAACTATGTTACCAGTCAATAAGTAGTGAATATTTTCCGTCTGTTCGTGCATCCATACCCTTCAGCCATCGTTAGCACATTCCAGATTAGTCAATAGGACGATGCTTTTACTTCTTTACCAGCTCAATTGATATTTGGTTAACAGTTGCTACCCGCCTCAGTCTCGCTACACTACTATATTTACATACTACTGCTTTAACACCTAAACTATGTATGGGTGAAAGGCGCCCTTTTACCTATGGCTACGGAAATTGTTCAGTTTTCTTCTGGATGGTTGTCAGTGGCCTTCTATTGGAGATTGGTACTATATTTTCAGTGACTCGTAAAGGTGAGCTTCTATTGGAGACGGGCTTGCATTAGAGATCGGGGCTTCTATTAGAGATAATACGGTTATTAATTGATAGTTATTTAATCTCCTTAATAATATCTCCAGTATTAGAACATCTATGAAGAATTTCTCAAGTTTAAGTGGAATAACACTTACCCACAGCACTTGGTTGAATTCATTTCCTCTATGTGCAAATAGTTCTCAGAAGCATTTTTATAGGTTACAAAGGGTGCCCATTTACTGTCTTTAATTGCCATCTCGCTTTGTACCTGGTAACAATAGTTACGATCCACTTTAAGATGACCCTCATTTGTCATGTACACTCAGTGGGCAAATTGGCAGCAATGTCAAGGGGTGGTATGCTACTCACTGACATACCCTGAATGGAGTAGGAACATTTAGTTTCCAAGACCACAGGATTATTAGGTGTATCAGCAGGTAATATAGGTCCATCAGAACTTGCTCCTAGATAGCTATGTCTATAAGCATTAAGGTTAATCCAGTTGGCAAGACAATTACTTTGTCTTTCTTATATTCACTGTAGCATTTCAATGCTACCGGTCCCTTTTCAATTCTCCATTTCAGCTGTGGAAAAGTGCCTGGTCTCTGGAATACCCCACGAATTTCTTAATTATGCTAGTATAGTGTCGTTATTTCTCTTCTATGGATTATATATATTCCCAAGCTTAGAGCATGCTATCTTACCATGATGTATATCCATCCACAGAGGTTACTGCAATTGGCTAACTGTATAAGCAATTGACTGTTCCTATAAAGGGTTTGTTTTTCTGCATGAAACTGCCTAAACCTTTTAAAAATTTCACAGGTGCGATTAATATTAGCCAATTCAATTGCTGTATCAATAGAATGGATGGTTTTGAGGCTTGATATACAATAAGAAATTCCAGGCATGAGTATTTAGATTCTGTTAAGCCTGTTGTGTTAATATTGCTGGCTTTATCACCAATGCTGTTAATTGGCTGGTCATAATTGTGAACACTGAAGTAGTTACTCCACTCCTAAGACAAGCAAGTATATAAAATGTCAGAAAACAATCTCTCGAGTGAGTCTTCATCAATAGTCTAATCAGAGGAATGATGAGGATCAAATTCTACCCTTTCAGTACTAGTATTTGTAGCTAATTCACATTGCCATATTCATTTTTAACAAATTTAATCTGTTTAACTGGCTGGGGAGCAACTACAGGCTTGATTGGAACATGCCACATCAGCACACATTCTGTGACTGTCTTTGTCATTTGGAATGTATTATCTGTTTCGGCTACTTTTTCAAATCTTCAAGGTAGAACATTGGAGTAGCAGAATAACTACAGGCTGCACCAGCATATGAACACTTGGCTGGTACTCCATTGCCGTTCTCTCAATCTACAGAAATACTTTGTATATAAGTGGTTTTGGCATTCAGTGAGGTGTTACAATGACATAAAGCAACAGTAAGGCTGTACCCAAAAGGGTGGCCAAAGAAACCTTAATTCCACTTTGTTTGCTGTGGTGTATTATCTGGATTTATAACAAAACTCTGGTAAATGTTGTTGGTTGCAGGGATATGGTTTGGATGCATGGTGATCCTGTCTGTTCTTCTATATCCAATCAAAAATTCCTCCTCCTGGTGGTCAGGCCTGCTGATATTCTGTCCCGGATTAATCTAGTAACCATAGACAGGTGTAGCTAGTAGCTTATCATTGAAAAAAACAGGGTATGTTAACATTGTTGCTCTTAGAGATGGCAGAACAAATGTGTCCTGCATCCTATTTGTTAATTGAAAACAAATTACCACTTTCCTTTGAATTGAGTATCAAGAACTGATTGCTGAATCTTGAAATCACTATAATATTATAAAGCTGTAGTTGGTAACTTTCTTAATTATGGAATAAATAAATAAATATATATATATATATATTGATAATGGCATGCAGTTGCATCATCTTCAGTCTATACTAAGGTGTGAAAAGGTAATTGGAAGGCCATGTGTTTAACCTTATATGATCTGTAGAGACTACTACTCTGTATGCAGAAGTTGAGAATTTCAGTGTGGCTAAAGTCTTGTAGTGTTTAATTATAAACCTGATTGTGATTATTTTGGGAGTCATTTCCATCTGTATTATATTATCTACCTCAGTGTGATTATCTTGGGAGTCACTTGCATCCGTGTATAAATTTGTAAATTGCACTGTGTAGTACTTGATTGTATTTAAACATGCATAATATATAACACTCTTTATTCCTATACATGTACAATTGCAAGTAAAAATATGAACAAAAAACATAAGAAGAGAAGACAGAGCTTAAATTACCGAAGTTTTAAGACGGTCGACTAAACGAATTTCTTTTGTATTAATAAAGGGATCTACCGAATAAGCGAGTTGTAGCGAAGATTATAGATAAAGCATATTTGTATACGTTCCCATTAAGTTTGAGGCAGAATTGTCCTTCAGGCTATATATATAGCAACATTTCTGGCTTAAACTTAACATGAACGTATACAAATACGTTTTATCTAACCTTCGCTACAACTCGCTTATTCGGTAGCTCCTTCTCGTAGGAGAGCGTCGACTTGTCATAGCCGTTCTCGAAAGGATGATCTTCTTCAGTAACGAGCCGGTGACGTTTCCGCAACGTCACATGATTCACTAAATGTTTACGGAGCGACTTACGAGAGGTGTTGGTGACGAACATCACAATACATCACCAGATTGCGCAATCGTAACCTTGAATTCTTCATTATATCTTGGTTATTTTGCTCATTTAATTAAGCAAAACTTCGCCAGACGTTTCCTATGCACATGTACCATGATATATGTTGGTTTCACAGTTATCTGACAAATTGAAAATTTTTATTAATAAAACACATGGTTTGAATATAAATTCCCCATAGGTTTTCTATAGTCCTATGGCCTTTTATATGCAGACTTTGTCCTCCGTTTTCTAACAAACGGAGGCCTAAATAAAAAATCCCTTCTTTTAAAACGAGTTTTATACCCTATACTTTATGATGATATGCCCTTTTTGTTTCTAGGTCATATGAATTATTTAATTATATTATATTATATTATATTATATTATTTATTTAGATTACCTTAGTATATTGTAACTTGCACTGTATATATATATAGATATATATATCTCTAACTAGCTTTCTTAGGGAAAGTTTGTCGAATAGAAGCAATAACAAAATGTCTGATGTAATTCAACCACAGAGTAAGAGAGAAGGGGAATTGGAGAAGCTTGGAAAAGAACTAAATATAGTCTGAACTGCACTATCCTTGTGTTGTTCAGGTACAATTGCACTTACTAAATGGGAAATGAAATGATGCTTTTTTTGTAAATTGATAGCACTAGGCTTAAAATGAAAGGAAACAACATTCACGGTGAATTTAAACATAAACACGGTGGTTGAAATTTTTTGGTTGTTTTCAGTCAAATGTCCAAGAACCTGATCATGAGTTTGTTCTGACGACTGTATATATATTGTGATTCCTCATTGTGATACAGTACGATGCATGTGCAGAGCTGCCAAGTTACATTAGTGAGGATGCTGGAGATTCGACCGTACCCATATATTCAAAGGCGCTCTCGCGAGCCTTCCACTAACTGATTATTTCTATTTTGTCACCTTGAAAAGAACCCATGCAATAATGCATATAACATATCATTCATATAGCTAAAAAAATCATAATTACAGTTGTAGCTCATTACACGACAATGTGCAAAATACTTTTAGCCATGCAAAAAAGCATATATCATGTTAACTGTATAAATGCCACATGTATATTATAGTCTTCAGCAAAGTTTAACAAGTCTAACAGTTATAGAAAAATATACCATACCATAAAATAAAAGAGTTCACTAGTGACTTCACTTGCAGAATTGACTGTAGGGTTCCATCAAGCCCAAGGCTTGGGCGAAACGGTGTTTTGTTCTTGCGAACCATACTGAATACCCTTTCCTCACTTGCATTGGAGTGAGGAACGACTAGTACCGACACTGCCACTTTAGCCAACCTCTTAAACTTAGGCTCCGATGAGCCGATCTGCAGGACACAAATACCCCCAAAGAATGTCAATCTGGTAGTATGTCTCCTCATCTTCACCAACTTTGGCTTCAGCCCACACCTCAGGGGGAATATCTGTATCACGTAACAACTGATAACTGATAAATTCTTCCTGCAGCAATTCCATCTCATGAGGCTCCATCAAAGCATGCAGATGCGGAAAGCGATGGACAAAGCTTTCCACTGCGTCAAATGTTGCCTCTTCCCTCTTTTCAAAATTCAAGAATCTGGCAGAGTGCAAAAATTCATCTTTTAGTGGACAAGTACTCTTGACATACGGCATTGCTCTAGTGTAGAACATGCGAACACCCATATAAAACTTATCCACGGCAGAATCAGCAATATCTCCATCATCCAATAGCTTTCGCAGGGTTTGTTTGGTAACAAAGCCAACAAAGAGACTGGAATCATCCATCTGATTAGCCACTGAAAGGAAGTCCAGATCAAGCAATGTCCCACTTTCTATGGCATCCTTTATGACCCTCATTTTCACGAACTTGCTGAGTATCTTGCTCACAAAGAACTCCATTTTGTCTTGGAGGAGGTGGATGCATGGGGTCTCGCGCTGCAAAAATGTGTTGAATGAGGTAAAACTTGGCAAAACTGCCTGGTAAAACATCAGATATACTTCAGTAATTGGATTACCAAAATGCTGCCTCAAACGCTGAAATCTTGTCTGGATTTCTTCTTCAGATAAGAAGTAACTCTTCAGTGCTTGGTATTGCTGCAGGGTACGCTGAATAGCATGCTCCATGCTCATCCAACGTGTTGAAACATGCTTAACAACAGCTCTGTATTGCATATTGCAGAATGTGCAAAACTCAGCTAGGGTATTCTTTCTTTTTGTACTTTTAATCAAACCAATAAAACAAGTCAACTAGAAGGTCTTCCATATCAAAGTCAGTTTCTGCTTCAAAAGCATTTCCTGCTTGGGTGGCGGTATTGTGCACCATGTGACAGGGGCAACCAATGAAATATACGGATGGATTTTCTTGGTGTACCCTTGTTAGGATCGAGTTCCTACAGCCAAGATTCACACTGGTATTATCGACACTGAATGCCACACAGTAATTCCAGTCTATGCCAAAATGCGTCAGAGTGTCGTTGATTTTTCCATATATACTTTCTGCTGTGGACGCAGAAGTAAGGCACATGTCTAGAAGCTGTGTAATTACCTTCCCCCTGTTCACATCAAAAATCCTCACAGTGAGGGGATTCATTTTCTGTAGCCCTGAATCATTTGATCCATCGGTTGCTAATGAGAATGGCTCGGCTTTCATTTTGTCAACCAACGACATCTGGAAGTACTGCCCTACAGCCCCATTCAGGATACAGGTTGCCTTTGTACATGCACATGAGTATGCTTTTGCGATTTCACTGTCAGAGAAGACATCTCTTAACAGTGGACTTAAATGGTCTGCGACTGCTATGGGCACATTGTGGTGAGCAAGGACAGTGGTTATTTTAACCTCTGTGACTTTGTCAGGAATGGGATGCACTGTAGGCCTGAAGAACGCACCAATTTGCTGCTGCTTTTTACGGGCCTTTATATTATCTACATGCTTCTTCCCAACAATGTGGCGTCTCACATCTTTCTCCCCCTGATGCTCACAACTGACAGAACAATCGCAGAAAGTACATTTGAACTTGTACTTACTGCTGCTTGCTTGAATGCATGGCCATTTCTTGCTCCAGTCTGGGTTATACTTTGTGCCATACTTAGCAGCCCCAGCCAACTTCCTTGTCTTACAGGGAGGCCCCTCAGTTTCATTATCAGTCGCATCATCATCACCATCATTCGTTTCATCAACCGATACATCATGTAACTCATCTGCTTGTTCCTTCTCCATCCTAGACTCTCTGAGACTCAAGACTAAACGGATACGTCGAGTCAGTAGACGGTAGTCGAACAGAAACCAAAGTCTGGGTGAAAGGTAGCTACCTCGAGCTCACAAGACACGCGGTTTTCAGACGTTTCAGTATGCTCAGACAGCCAAAAAAAAAAGGCTTCCAAGTGAGAGAGCCTAGCCAACTGACTTGTCACGTGCGAACCTATAGCCAGCGCTTGTATAGTCGTCGCTTTGAAGATTGCAATCGTTAGAATCTGGGATGACGAGCAGCCATATTTTTCAATTTGTGACGTCAGCAAAAAATGGAGGCTAGATCGTCGGAGCAGAACAAAGTTGCAGGATTGCCAGGAAGACCAGAGTGCAGCTACATTAGGATTAGCATACCTGCTCTGCTGTAAGTCAGACTTTTATCTAAGACTGTTAATGTTCATCTGAGGTGGTTCACATATATATTTAAATTTATTTAAATTTTGTACACCCATCCAGCTCTATTGAAGTTTGCTGGAGATTGAGCTTTGTGTGCGTGTGAGATGGAGGTGTAGCAGAAATGCGTGTGACACACGCCTAATGCGTGTGTCTTGGCAGGTCTGCATGTGCATGACTGAACAAAACAATGCAGACTTCATATGAAAGTGTTGAATTTGATATATGAATAGTTCAAGGTAAATATCTTCTGCTTCACTCTGAGAAGGCAATGGGCTGTGGAGATCACTGCTGCGAGGTCTGTATTCCTTACTTTCTTTCTGAGAAGCTCTCCTGGGCTTGGGTGACCACCATATATAGATTGATACTGGGGTCAGGATTAAAGCTTGTAATTGGGATTTTAGGGAACGCTCGCTCCAGCTTTCCATTGGATGCTAGAAGAGGGAAGAGTAGCTCAGCAAGGATGACAGCATTCAACCATTCAGCAGAATTTTGGGGCATGAAAGAGTCTCCACCACATTGAGTGGTAATCAAGGGAGGAGATAGTGTATCTTGCACTGCATATATTCATTCATGTTGAAAGAAGACCAGTGTAGGGATCCTGTTGTATATGAATAAAACTGATTTAGTGAGACAGGACAAATGATTTTCAACAGGATCTGATTCCAATCAGGTTTAATCTATATAATTGTGCCAATAGTGAACCTACCACTTACTGACCTTTAAGTCTCCTTCTATTGTTAAATACAGTATGTAATGTTTTACATTGGCTGCTTAGTGCCAATTCACATGCATGGGTACACAATAGCTATATAGGCTACGCAGGAATGTGATGGAATAACATGCCTTAAGCTTGGGACATGTAATTCCATCATGTGTTGTTACAGCTATCCCAGCAGCTTATCCGGAGGTTGGTGGAAGCTGCAAGGCTTCGAATCCAGGAAGTAGTATACAATTATAATTTACAAACGGCCAAGGATTCACAAAAGATCAAAATCAAGAAAAGGATAATGATTCCAGGGCCATGCAGGTTCACTGATGCAGTGCTGCCAACATTTTTTGATAAATGTCCAAATTCACATATAAAAAATCCAAAGTTTTCAAGTCACAAAATCCAAAAGTATGGGGCGCCGTTTGTAGATAAAAAAGATTTAAAATGTGATATATGATAGATCACGATCTATAATCATACATCACGATCTATAATCATACATCACGATCTATAACCATACATCACGATCTATAGCCATACATCACGATCTATAATCATACATCATGATATATGAATTGTACTTATAGATCAGGATCTATGGTTATATATCATGATATATAGCATACATCCTGATCTATGATTTAACTTCTCCTTTGGAATTGCATGAGATCACTAAATGTCATAAGTCATAACAGTGATACTTGTGCCTAAATTTAGATGCAATGGTACTACTTGTTAATGGCCACATGGTCAAGACCTATAGTGTTAAAGCAGATAAAATGGCTGAAGCTTTAGATCATGAAGTTACAATGTCCACTGCCTCAATTGAACAACGAGGTAGACCTTCAAAAGAAGTAGACCCTGAGCACGTGAAATTTCTTTTATCAAAGGGCTACACAATCACTAAAGTAGCTGAAAAAATTGGAGTAAGTAGGAAGACAATATATAACAAATTTCATGCCAGTAACACTGCTATAGAAAAATACTCAGCCATATCAGATGATGACCTGGATCAAAAAATAAGAGCAATTAAAGGTAGCAAACCAAATGATGGAGAAGTGCTGATGAAAGCACACCTCCTGTCTGAGGGTATAAGGGTACCAAGGGCAAAACTCAGAGCAAGCATTCACAGGGTCGATCCAGTTGGTACAGCTGAAAGGAGAAGCACTGCAATAAAACGAAGGAAATACTTTGTAGAAAAAGCAAATGATGTTTGGCATATTGATGGTAATCACAAGCTAATTCGATGGAGATTTGTAATACATGGTGGAATTGATGGATATTCTCGCTTGATTACCTTCCTCAGATGCCATTCAAATAACAAATCTGAAAGTGTTTTATCAGTATTCTCAGATGGTGTGTCTAAATATGGTCTTCCCCTTAAAGTACGTACTGACCATGGTGGAGAAAATGTAAAAGTTTGGCAGAAAATGATGGAAGAGCACTGTTCAGAAAAATGCATCATAACAGGGAGTTCAACACATAACACACGTATAGAGCGCCTATGGAGAGATGTTCATAGATCTGTCCTTAGCATATATGGGAATATATTCCGTGAATTAGAAGATGAAGACTGTTTAGACAACATGAATGAAGTGGATATATACTGTCTTCAATATGTATTTTTGCCACTAATAAACAAGTCCCTTGAGGATTTTACATTAGCTTGGAACAATCATGCAGTGTCTACTGAAGGTAACCAAACACCATTCCAACTCTTTCTAGACAGCACCATTGAAAATGCAGATTCAGGCAGTTCTGATGATGGCAGTGATTCTGACATTAGATGTAACCCCAATGATATAGGAGCAAGTGATGGTGTTTCAGTCCCAAGATGTTCATTATCTCCTTGGCAGTCCACTGAAAAGATGAGGATGTCATAGGATCAAACAATGCTCGGCAGCCACTGCCAATACTTTGGAGGAACTTGAAGTTAAATTGATCATTTCCTCCCATGGCATTAGTAAAGACAGATAACACTTCTCTTCTTATTTCCTCCTCAGACATATTGGAGGACAAGGAAATCTTGCCAACCAAACCGAAGTTAGTCAACTCCATCCGCTTTGCCCCCCTTGGCAATGGAATTTCATCTAAGGATGAGTAATCAGATGGTAGGCATATGATATCCTTTGTCCATACCCTAAGCTTTTCTTTGATGACAGCCTTTCCTTTGCCCTTATTCTCTTTCTTCTTCTTTAGAAATCTGGAAGGTATTTCACTCTGCCTCCTTCTTTTGGTACTATTATCTTCACTCATAGTGTCTTGTGTTCCTGATGTTGCTCTAGATCTACTTTGAGGAGGCAGAGATCTGGCTATAGCATCACTAACAGCTCTGCTAATAGTTTCTCTAAGCTCTTCTGAATCAGCCATTATTCACTAAACATGTGCTAGTTAAATAGCTGTACTTCTCCTATGACCAAAATCTATATATACATATAGTCTCTAAATTTAGGCACAAGTATCACTGTTATGACTTATGACATTCAGTGATCTCATGCAATTCCAAAGGTGAAGTTAAATCATAGATCAGGATGTATGCTAAATATCATGATATATAACCATAGATCCTGATCTATAAGTACAATTCATATATCATGATGTATGGTTATAGATCGTGATGTATGATTATAGATCGTGATGTATGGTTATAGATCGTGATGTATGGTTATAGATCGTGATGTATGATTATAGATCGTGATGTATGGTTATAGATCGTGATGTATGATTATAGATCGTGATCTATCATATATCACATTTTAGATCTTTTTTTCTACAAACGGCGCCCCATACAAAAGCATATACATAACTACAATTTACTTTGTTACTATAACTTTTTAAAATTTCACTGTGACTGCTTGAGCTTGAGCTACCTTCATCCATGCCTTTTTGTTTAAAGCCTTTTCTGCTTGTGAGGACCTTTACAATTTAGGACAAAATCCAAGAAACTTTGGTAACACTGCTGATGGAAGGGTGTGGCTCAGTGGAGCAGAAGAAGAAATAAAAGAAAAGAAGGACGAAAAGAAAAGAAAAGACTCCTGTAAACTCTCTCCAGGTTTCCCTATAGGCTTTTTACAGAGTAGGCATGTATATAGGAACATGTTACCCATACATATATGACAATTATATATATACATGCCTTAACTACTTCAAAACCTTGAATAGTATGTAGTATCCAAGTTAGTTAGCTTATCAATAGCAACTTGTATATATATAATTGTGCAACCCCTATAGCCATTCAGCTGAAAAAGGTATACGAGACCGAAATGTTCTGAAATTCATTTCAACAGTTATTTGCCATTGATAAGCTCGAGAACTTTGATAGTATAATATTATATGGACTTAGTATATTTGACCTGTACAGTATATATAATCTTGAGTAGTGTTTACCAATTAATAAGTCCTTTGAAGTTTGTCTTCGATCATTTTAGGATGTTTAGTCTTTCCTTTCAACAATGGCTTTGAGATCCATGTATATATTCTTAAAATTTAGGGAATGCTATATAGCTTGTATTGTGCATCTCCAGTCTTAGTAGTAGCCTGAAGACATTCTAAATTATACTTCTTATCTAATAATTGACAAAATGATTCATGTTAAAGAGAGTCAAATGGTGCAGCCTAAAGGGCCAACAGCGAGTCTTCCAACAATGATAGGCATTTCAATTACTGCATGGCCTCGCGTGAAAGTAACCACATGATATTTTACTATGTTAGGCCCTGACGTACTAATAAGTGCTATACTAATCAGTAATACAACTGCCATATAGGCTTACAAAAATCTGTATATTGGCTATGCATGAGTTAACTAAGACATGTTTGTAACTATAACAAAACTTGGTATGTTAGAGTTAGATCAGTTCTACCATTTCTGCCGTATGGTATATAGTGCTGTTACTTCGGTCAGAAGAGCCACCAACAACAAAAAACTTGGTTGCACTGATTGGTACTACACATGCCTGAATTCGAGCAGTTTGCAGTCTTCCAACACGTTCCCAGGTGTTACTCTGAGCCTGGTAGACATGCACCTCAGCAGTAACATCAAAAGTGCTATCATGTCCTCCAACCACAGTGGGGACCTTGGCATTATTTAGAAGGGCACATCTCCACATTGTTGTATCTTCTATGGTTTCCCAAGAAGCAGGGTTGCCATTGCCTTCACCTGTTAACGACCTCAGGAGACCTTTTAGTGTAAGACACCAGGCTTCATTAATGCTGGAAACTGCACCAAGACCATTTCTAGGACTGGTGATGACCAGGTGATTGCCCGCAACAGCAAGCTTTATCCAACTCAATGGGACGGGTAGCTTATATTCATTAATTGAAATCCATTCCTTTGTATCAGTATTGAGAATATCCATATTATCCAGAAGAGTCTCCAAATCTTCAGCCAGTCCACCAACCACAAACATGTACTTAGAGTAGACAACTACACCTGGTCTAAGGCGTTTGACTGGAAGAGGCGGAAACACTTCCTCCCATGTGAGGCCATTCCAGGATGAGAGCCTGTCAGTTACTTTTCCACTGCTAGCATCAAAGCCACCAACCAGGGTAACCTGCCCATTTAGTAATGCTAATTCAGACCAGTACTGTGGACTAGGAGGAAGGATGGTCCAGTTATTGCTTTCTACATGATAAACTTGAACAAGTTGTTCAGATGCAACATCTGGACCAGCTCCTCCACCAATATAAATGTTACTTCCAAGTAGAACTCCTGAAGCCCCAACAAATGGCACTGGTGATGGTTTGGCCTCACTAGAGTTAAGAATCAACTCGTCAGATAACAGGTGATCCGTTTGAAGGAGCTAAAGAGAAAAAAAAACATTAAATTAAACATGCTACTTTCAAAGGGTGCAGTTATATCACAGACATTTACAGAGTATATACAAGTAGACACCGTCCTACAGGCTTTTTGTTCATTCTTAGTCTCAGTGTAGTCAAGTCAAGTCTATTCATTCTAAATTCCTTAATTTTCCTTTAGCTGTTATTGCTTTAAAATTTTACTATGTACCGAAATTTGGGAAATTTTCAATGCCAAAATAATTTCATGGTTGGCCCAAATCACGACTAGTTCATTTGTTTATGTGAATCAAGAAATGCGATTGCAGTTATTTCCCGAATTACAGCATTATATGTAACCGATCTGGTTGTTCACCCACGTATGACATTGTCTATTAGCTAACCAGTCATCAGACCATCCTTGCTAATCATTTAAATGAAATGTATACCTTATATATGCCAATGTGAATATGTAAAATGTGGGCAGAGATGACAAAATATCAATGTCAATAATTACCACCAATGTGTTCATTCTGCACTTGCTACATAACTTTAAATGTTGCTGGGCCAACAGAACATTTGTATGCCTGAATATACATTTACTATAGTACAAAGGCATATACAGTGGTCCCCGCTTAAACGCAAAGCCTCAGACAGAAGAATAATAATTCCTTTGGGGTTCATAATTAATTTTATAGGTCAATACATCGTTTTACAAATGGCAGCGTTCAGCAAGTTTTTTAGTTAACGAAGCTTTTCTATCGTTATAAATCATGTTCAGGACACTTCCTCAATCGTTAAGATTAATAACACATATATTAAAGCCCAACGATGCCGTCAAGTAGTTGGAGTGTGGCCCCACAACTCGAAATACTTGTTATGATTGTCTACAGGTAATGTAAACGTGTTTCCTTTCTGCAATAATAAGTAACTTTTATACCTAGGTAAATTAAACTTACTCTCAAGTTATTCAGGAAATCGTACAATTCGCGAATACTTGGCCTCTCACTTGGGTCATCCTTTAAGCACTGAAGAATGACTGGCTTTAGCAGATGATCATTGCTTAACTCATTCAAATCACTTTTACGCCTCTCCACCTCTGGCTGACCGATCATTACCACAACACCCGGTATGGGAGATTTTTGGGTAGCTATTTGCAACATCAGTACACCAAAGCTAAAGATATCGCTCTTTCTAGTCCATTTGTTTCCTTTGGGCAGTTCAGGAGGTAAGTATGGCATTAAGCTAGGGTATTTCGCTCCAAGAAGCTGGATATCGCTTGGTCTGAATTTCATTCCTCCTATATCACTCAATTTCACATCGGTTGCGTCCAAGTTAACGAAGACATTTCGGACGGTTAGATTTCCATGAACTTTATCAGGTTTCAAGCTGTGAAGAAAGAGCAGAGCCGTTGCAATTTGTTGGCAGATGTCGACTTGTTTGTCAAAAGTGATTGCTCCAGCATTTTTCTTTAAGAAAGTCTCCAGATTCGTCTCCATAAGATCCATCACGATTAAAGCTCCACTATCCTGATCATTACGACCTTCTTCATAAATGCCATAGAGCTTCACCAAGTTAGGATGTTCGATTTTACTTAGCTGCTCATACTCGATTCTGAAATCCTCAACTACAGTCTCTAGATTCTCCTTTGCTTGTTTTGAATGATCAATTAGGAGCTGACCAACCTTTTTCACGGCTACTGGATGTGTTCCAAGACGACCTTTGTGAACACTTCCATCAGCTCCTTGTCCGATCTGTTTTTCGACCTTAAGGGAGACTGGTCGGGGTGCTAGTCCTTTCGAGAAAATCTTGCCCATTTCAGAGTCACTGTTGACGGTTGATGTGTAGCTATAGACGCCCTCCTTGTACTAAAGTTGGGCGTGTCTGTGAAAGGGCAGTTACCTTGACAATGCTCACGACCTGAGGAGCGTTGAAATTTAATTGATAGCAGTTTGTGATCACGTGCTTAAATCATATTCATTGCTATGAAGTTTGGTTGTGGTCTCACTCTTTTAAAGAAAAGTCCTCATCATGCTTCATGACCTTTGCTTTAGTCAAATTCCATGGATTACTTCCATGAATAGTATGTACTTATCTTAGGGGTATGGCCCTCCATGGTAGATTATATAAAGAGAAGTCACCTATACTTCAGTGAAGCTGACAGTAAAAAACAAGACACTTGAAATAGTAACCCATTAGTGTATGTATTCAATAAACATGATACTATTGTATGGATGTTATATATGATACATATTGAAGTACAACTTATTATCAAGCCCTGGTTCTATTCCTAAACTATGGCCATGGGTTAGGCTAAATCAGCCTTCACATCAAATCTGATCATTATAGTGTTGTTACAATATTTGATATTTTTTATCTGAAAGAGTAGGGGACTTCAAGATCTAAAAGCTATGATGTTTCATCATTTGACTGTAGATTTTACCCCATCCACTAATGTCTCCTGAGGAGCGCAGTAACATTAGGTTACATTTATAATGTACCTAGTGTAATATATTATGCAAAGAAATATGTATTTGGTAAATTATGTAATATATATATTTTGTAAGGTCACACACATGCATATACCATACTGTACTCTCTACGCAGGAATGGCCAAAAAATGGCCACCCTATCCAATGTATTAGCAAGCAACACCTCATAAATCACAATTGAAGTGATTTTCAGTTTTATTCGGTTATTTGCAGCCATTAATGCATGCTTTCCTAAATACCAAAACATGTTTAGATGCTTTACACGGTCTATAACGTTCAAAAAGTGGCTAACTAGGAATAGGCCCATTTCCAAAATTCATCTTTTCTTCTTCGCACCATTCCAATTTCAGCTTGGTGCGCCCAAACACAGAAGTGTATGGTTAAGTTAATTAAATTTCAGTATATATGCAACTTCTGTATGATTAGCCTTATCATATAATCACTGTCTTGTTTCGATTCTTTTTGCAGATGTATTAGTGAACACTGCCATTCCTACTTCTAACATCAGTTTGGTAAATGTTTTTTATTTACTTGTAGTATATACAAGATGAAATATTAAAACTCCTGTATATAGTTTGGTTGTTCCATTGCAGAAATACAGTCACTGAGACTAGGATAAAATCTCAATTGATAAGTAAGTAAATCTTGGTAAACATGCAAAGACATAATATCTGTGAACTATTACGTATATTTAGAAGTGTAGCTAGGTAAAAACTTTTACTGTCTTGTACCTATAAACTGAATATTACTGTTAGTTTTGTACATCTTGTGGTACAAAAAATTACTTCAAATAGAAATATATGGACGTATGTGGAAAGTCTAATACCTAAAGAGCAGTAGATTACAAGTCATCCCAATCTAAATCAGTGGGCCCTTTACTTTGGAAAACTGAGTTAACTGTTGGTGGTATCCCATACATGCCTGTGGGTTCTCCAAAAGACAAAACACCTTGCCTTGGCAGGATTGGTCCAACAGTTCTCATTCCATGTCCAAAAGGACCAGCTGGTAACTACATATATATAGAAATAGTTATAAGATATATATTTTCAAAAGATAAATAGAGTTATAAGCTTAGGTCAACATGCACCTATTTGTTTATATGCACCAACTTATACACATATATTTAAAATGAGCAATATCAAGGAAAATAAACCTACATACATACCTCAAAGCCTAAATACATACTATCCACGAGGATGTATATATAATAATATCTATAGCTTCAGATAGAGCAAAGAAAAAAGAAATTCCAACGAAATCAGACTTAACAATGGTAATTTTCTAAACAAGTCAGGAGTGGATTAATTACTTTAAAAGAATTTATAGTTAACCTAATGATTTAGATAAACATACTAACTTGACTAATAATATTTAACTGCCATACTGAAACACCTTTACCCTACCCATTGAAAAATTGAGTACACCAATCACACTAGAGTAACTAGAGAGAGCCACCAACATGATCACGGAGGATAAGTTGCCTGGTCTAGATGGCATAACAATCACTGCTTTAAAAATCCAGAAACTAAGAAATATTTCCTGGCAATTTTTTACAAAATGCCTTGACCCTGGTAAAATACCATCAGAGTGGAGTAAAGCAGTAATCTGCCCAATCCCTAAAAATAATAGTGACCCTACCTACCTGAGGTATCTCCTTACAATCAGTCATAATGTAAACCTACTGCTCATTATTAACCGGAGGATTACAGTTTACCTCTTAGTTCTTGAACTAAGGAAATTAGGAGTAAGCAGGAAGCCCTCCAAAGACTCCTAGATATACTTGACAAATGGCATATACAATGAGACTTAGTTATCTACCTGAAGAGACGAAGAAATCCATTTTAGACCAGACTGGCATAAGAAAATCTTTCAAAATGGCAGATATAAAATAGCCTACTGTATAGCTGAAAATATTGGCAGGGAATTTATTTTGGTGAATTGTTATTTTCACATACAGTATGCATGGAAATTATCTTCATATTCGTAAGGGTACTTTCTAAGGTATTATCCTAGCTACCCTATTTGCTACACTAAGGTAGTTTAAAACTACCAGTACTAAAAAATAAGTACTGGTAAACATGATTCTCGATAGAAAAATACGTAGACCTAATAGTGCCGGTAGATTCGATCGGAATTTGTCAAGCACAAGGTGCTAACTCATTGACGAGAACAGATTTTGCGATCTAATCTTCATTTTACAGAGATGGGTTAAAAAGTAGACGATTTAATATGGCAGCGAATAAGCTTTTAATTTATTGGGACAAAGAAGGACTTACATCGATTGTAAAGGGTTTGCAGTTGGTAGAACTATACAATGCAGAAGTAGGGATCAAAGCGAAGGTAAAGTGGCCTCTCTTAGCGACAGTTATTGATGTCAGAAGCAAGGTCAAGAAGAAAAGAAAGCAAGTGGAATACCTCAGAAAGCACCCATTGACCGAAGAAGCAATCATGCCTAGGGAAGAAGAAAGGAGGGGCAACATAAAGTGAAGAATCTCAAAATCAGTCGATGAGGAAAGAAATGAATATTTTGAAGGTAACTTCCCCTTCTACATCACCAGACCAAGGCACCCCTAGGCCTCCTTTGGCAGCAGACAAAGGCACTCCTAGGCCTCCTTCAGCACACCAAGGTACCCCTAGGCCTCCTTCAGCAGACACTGGAGAATCAGGGTTCAAATGTTGTTAGCCTTCCGAGCATTCATGAGGCAAGCATTACCAATCAATACCTGAAGTCTAGTCGTATAGAGACAACATTAACAGGATCTCAGTTGCAGTCGGTAGTTGAAGACCACTTTGAAGGAGGAGACAATCCATTCATAGGTCCCAAGGATACTTCAGAACCTACATCAATCTCTCAAGGACAAAATCAGTGATAGCAAAGAAAGTCCCAAATCAGCTAACTAATTACTTGTTAAATCTAGAGCCTCAGGAAATTTCCCTATAAAATCTTAACCCACCTTTTTGGATCTCTAATAATTAGTACAATTGAATACAGGTGCCATGTATGTGGTCTTAAAGAGTTAAGATGTTTAGAACAAGTGCAGAACAATTTAATGAAACTGATACCTGGCATTAAAACTTCTGCATCCTTCTATGATATACTAATTAATACAGTCAGTGATACTAATGCTCTCCTTTTGCTGATAACAAATTCTTCTGGACATTTATATCTAACAAATTTAATAACTTAGCCATGAAAGAGTGGATTATATAATAGTGAATCTGGTGGAAGTCTGGCTTACTACAGAATGAGAACAAGCCTTTGTGACTAGGAATTTCCATACTCAAAGAAATATAACACTTTAATTAAAGAATTTGGTTTCAATTGACTAGTGTACTTGTTATAATATAACTTTACTAAAGATGTTAAAGGGATGTCCATCAGCAGAGGCATATGTGATGATGGGATGCAGTGATATGAGGTGGGTCCTGGCTTCCCTCAGGTGTGGATGTCTCCCACTTCAAAATTGAGGTGGGCAGATTGTGACGCCCAAAAGTGCCCTTGGAGAGAAGGGTTTGGTAAGGTTTAATGAGAATGAGGATGCCACCCACTTTTTGACCACATGTCCTGTGTTTCACCCTTGCAGGTGTAAGTTATGTAATAAATGCACATATATGAATCTCCATTTCCACTCAATAACAGCACTTGAAAAAACCATCTTCATCATGTCACTAAATTTATTTGTAACCTAATAATTTTACTGTATCCACACCATTAATCATATGCTTACATCACAACATAGATCTTTATAAAATCAAGCAATCAATTCAGCCCCTTAAAGTCTCATTTAGCAGCCACAGACCTTGTTTTACATGTGATTATAAACCTAAACTAGTTGGGGTATCATTGAATTTTACATGATATGTCACAATAATGAAAATCTATTATTATATACCCCGGATGTGATGGCAACGAGCTGAAATAAGGGGATTATCTACTGTTTATTGCGTGAAGTGCTGATTAATAGGATATACGGCGTAAACAAGTTAGTACAGTAAGTGAAGTAAATCTAATGCATTCATTTTCTTAGAAAGCGGCGATTTCTGTAGTCCCTGCACGAAATTTAACACTTCCCTTGGCCGTTTTAGCCAATTCAATCCCAGGCTGCCTGAATGCAGGCTGTGGCAACGGGGTATACGTATATCAGTTACAGCCCATCACCTCAGACATCTGCTTAAATATATTTACTTGCCCTTGGCTCCACCTTGGCCTCGTATGATATTCTGACAATAGTCCTCGCCTTTGGGCTAAAACTATTACATATACGTATATATACATAAGATCAGTGTATTTCATCTGAGCATCAGCAACAGTAATTTCACACAGATTATTGAACGTTTCGACCACGAAGGTCTTCATCAGCAAAGGATGAGGTGGGAATGTTGCTGATGCTCGTATGAAATCCACTAATCTTATTATGAATGTAGCCCAGTGGATGCTTAGTGGTAAAGTTATAAAGGCAAACTAAAAAGGCCAAATTAAGTGTTACTTTGCACAGGGGCCCATCAATTTAGGCCAATCAACCATCCCAAAATTGTAATATCACAGCTGTCTTCCACATAATTGTCTTTATACAAACACAGACTTTTATAAAAATACCAAAAATCTAACTTTAGGATAAGAGAATTGAGACCGCAAGGGACTCAGCATGACTAGGAGTTCAGCAAATTTAGAAATGTTAACAATGACTGTAATGAAATCTTTAATAATCTGTGGTAAAACCTATGATGTAACAACACCATTGAGATCCCAATTACACAGCTGCAAGACTGTCCTAAATTTAGTCTTTAATGAGCAAACCAGTACAGTGGAGCACATTTACGTAAATCGATCTTGCTTAGCCTCAATTTCTTGAATAGTTGAATAAGTTTATTAGTCTCAACCAAGATGTCTATATAATACATAGTAATAAACTCTCTGATTGATGTTTTGTATTGAATAATGAAAGGAGAACTCGTGACATAAATTTTTGGGTCTTCAGAGATTCAACTTATCCAGACTCCACTGTATCTGATAAACAAAGTAATTGCCAAGGTCACTATATCATAAACAAACTGGTTATTTGGCAACTCTCCAAGGTTACACCTATAACCAGAGGCTTCTGTTACTTTGTAAGAAGCCCTTTTGTACACTGTCACTGACAATAACAATGGTATATCTATCATCTGTGTTTTTGTTATCATGAGAGTTGAGTAAATAACAAATATGCATTCTTTGCTAGTTTAAGGTTTCCAACAGAGAAAACTAGCATACACCATTCAACAGTTGTGTTATTTAAGAAAAGCATGTTATTTACCAATGCCATCCTGGTGTTTAATCCATAGCCAGTATTTGCAACAAATGACTGCCTTGGGTTAGGCAGGTTCATCTGATTAATATTTGGTAGTGTAGGAACATTGCTCCTTGCATTTCCAAATGAATCCTGCTTCTCTAGATCCTAAGGATATATATAAAATGCATACTACAACAAAATATCAAACAAAATCTCTAAAAATAATTCATCTTTCCTTACCTTCAGTAGGTTCATTTCTTCCCCTATAAGAGAAAGGTGCTTTTCTATTTGTTGCTTTAGTGAATGTATGTTACGAAAGGCACCACCATTGGGAGTAGTACGAATACTATCCAGCACTGCCCTCCTTTGTAGAAGAAGACTCTGTTCTTGATTGAGGAGGAGAATCATTTGACCTACACAGGGTCAGTAGGACTGCCAGTTTTAACTTTAAAAGAAGTTAAACTTGATAGACATACAATGGTATAAATGCTATATCATCAAAGCTGATATTTCTTACACTTTTATGCTACAAGGCAAGAGTTGGCTATATGTAGACATCTGAATATTTGTAGGGAACCATAAATGTGTTACAAAAATAAGGTAAAATTCACCAGTTGACTTCTTTAAGCTGTCATCTGCATCCGCAGGAATATTACCTACAGATTTGTTAATTGTGAATTCTAGATATACAATAATAGCAAATAGGTTTTACCAGAAAAAGAACTTGTTTCCTGCTGTTTTTCCACTGAAAACAAATTGGTTGGTAACACTTCCCTTGCAGAAACTACTTCATACTCATTAAATACAGGCTGTTTAACTAAAGATCTTCAAACAGTGAGTAATTATAACTAAAATTTCAATAACAACTAGCAACACTTACTTCTGTTTTAATTCCTTCAGTTTGTTTTCAAGTTGTTGGCTATTGTTGAGAAGTCTTACAAGTGGTTCAGTTGTATTGTATTCAAATATAAGTTTGTCTTAAAGAGTAAACAAGTATAAGTAAGAAAGGAGTTAGTAGTCATTTACTGTTAAACCTGACCAACCTGCTAAGTTTCTGACTGATTCATCATCATCCTCTGAAAGTATATCACCAATTTTCTCGGTAACCATAATCTTTCTTGTTGGTATATCTGCTTTGTTAAAACTAATTTAAGCAGAAATGCCAAAAAATTACGTTTCTTTTACTGCTAGCCTTAACGTGTAGATATGTATAAACTGTGAAGACGGCTTTTTAGTTGTTAACTCATTTTTTAATTAGGATTACTCCAGTATACAGGCAGACTGTCCCTTCAATATTAATACATTTGTGGGCTATATACATATATATATCCTTTGGAGTCTTTCCTAAAGCAATTAATGTCAAACACAATTTCTCCTTCTGGAATGAGCTGCTGCATTAGCTAAAAGCACATGTGCTAACAAGCAGCAATGACAGTGCCATGGGCCTAAACATTAGGACAATTATTGTTTTACCTATCTGTTGAAATCATCACATCTTCTGGTAGAAGAGGCTAATAATAAAGAAAAACATTATGATTAAACAAGAGGAGTAGTGTACTGGGTACCCAAGCTACCTGTGCTGATTTACTTGCTTGAGAAGCTATTTGCCTGGGGGAATAAGGTAAAGTATATTAAACAATCAAGTTTGACAAAATACCTAAGTCAAAAAACACCTTCCACATACTTCATTATAATGTATACAGATGAATTTTTACTTTGCTACCTTGCTATTAATATGGACAGAAGTTTATAAAAAAATAAATAAGGAATACAGGAAAGAATACATTTGAAAAACAACCATCTTTTAAAATGTATGTACTAATTATTGCAGTTGGCTATATTTACTTTGTAATCAGCCGTCTTTCAAGGTTAGGTTCAAAACTTTGTGGACTGCTATAAATGAAAGTGTTTAAACTGATACACTTCTTAATAAATTGAAGCCAACAGGTTCTGTTGCTACCCACTGAACAGAGAGTTACCGGTTCTCCAACAACAGTTAACCACTGTCTTGCACGTGTAATAGCTGTATTGAACAACTAAGAAGCAACAGAGAAATACAGAAGAGGATGATTCTATTACAAAAGGCTCAGTAAAAAAACATAGTTTACAGGATACCTTTGGGCTTGATAAAAATCCTCCACTCTCATCATCATCTGGTTCTGTTGAACATGTACGCACTGTAGTCAATATCAATGCTCTGTATTCTAATCCCTGGACACCTTGCAAGTTTAAAACATGAACCTAAAATTACAAATTTATAACCATACTAGAGTAAACAAGATCTCTTAATTACAAAGGTAGGTTACACTATACCTGATGAAGGCCATGTTTTCTTAACATCTGCCGAATTATAGTAATCTGCTGATGGTATAATGCAAGTACACACACTTCCTGCTGCCTCAATCCCTTCCTACAAAACTCTACTGCCTATAGGGAAATGTGAAAGTATTATGAATATCTACAAAAAATTGAATGGGTGTCTAAAGTGATATCAACTTAACCATACATATACTAATCACTTTCCTATAAAAAGCTTCGTATATATCCATGTTAACAGTGGACAAAGAGACTGACTGGACAAGGTTGTATACCACTAGAAACCTGACCTTACCATATACATTAACTTATAGAAAGCACTATTGGTTAAGTTAAATCAGAAATACCTTGTTTACTACACTGTCTGCTTCGAAAACATTATAATAAGAAGGAGAATCCTCATCTCTTCTCTCCTGGCCATCTACTCCAACAAAAGATATGTTGGGAATATCCTTGGGTCCTTCCTCAGGAAAGTGAGCATGAGAGGTTAATGAATTATCATAAAACAGCTTTGAGGGTAGTTCAAGTATCTGAAAAGAGACACTGAAATGAAAGTACTGCAAATGATACTGAACTATCTACATACCTCTGGCTACAGTAACTATTGGTTAGCAATTAATTTCGCATTTACTGAATCATGATAATTTGGTACTGGTTTCAGCAATAAAGGATAAAAGGTAATTTCTGTTTAGAAAGGCAAAACTGGAGGACTGTTATAAAGCAGGACAGTATTACTAGAAGGGCACCATGTATATGATATTTATATTTAAACAATGGCACAAATTGACAAGACAAATGTCAATTTTCAAGGGGATAACCCAAAATACATTGAATTGCTCAGCACATTGCCATGACATGGGGGTACAAATCAGTTATAGCCCATTGCCTTTGGCTTCCGCTGAAAGATTACTTGGCCTCACCACCTCGTATTACTGTATACTTTGGTTATAGTCCTTGCCCCTGGGTTTTAACTGTTACATAAATATACATTAGTATAATTCTGAAACTAATGTATAGTTACCTTGCCAGGTACTAGATTAATAATTTATTACTAGTAAAAATAAAACTTTATTGGTCCCAATGTTTCATCTTAACAGGGTTCCACTGTGTTTCTGGCTCTTGCATCCTCACAAGGTTAACTATCACCGTGCAAGTGCTGCTACTGCTACGTCCTCAAATGTTGGAAATTGGGGGTAATGAACTTACTTTACTTGTGCTGGGTATCATTATAGTTAATGAAAGCATACAACCCTACTACAATCCTTGGTTACATTATACTGTTACAACTAGACACCACTAAGGACTCACTCTCCTGCATTTAGTTTGATCATCACAACAAAATACAAAAAATCATTTACCACAATAAAAATGTAAGTTAATTGTAATAAAATTGCTGTCAAGGCTCCCTTAGCCTTAAGAGCTGTACAGTGCATGAGGGCTGCCCTTCAATGTTTAATACTATACTAAGAGGCATAGGAGATAATAATGATGGTATAATCCATATGTACGTATTTACTTAGGCCAATTGCTTTAAGAAAGAGTCATAGAGGGTGACTACCATCCAAGCTTACTTGTGGGTGAGACCTGTGATTCTCCACCAAATCAACCTTACACTTCTTCCCTGAGATACTTGTGTACACAGTGTCATCATAGAGACGTTCTAGCAAAGAGTCACACAGGCCATACTGACGTGCCAGTGTAGAGTAAACTGGTGGATTGATCTATGCATACATTAAAATAGATAAAAACTGAATAAACCACAGTTTGAAAGTTCAGAGAGCATCTAAAATAAAATCCCTCAATTTGTTATTATCATAAGAAGTTTCTGAGTGTTATCTGGTTAACTAAAAAGGGAATTCCCATAATGTATAGTCCATACGAAAGTCAATTTCGCTGGCTATCGATTAATACTTAATATACGGTGGTATACATTCGTCTGCCAAATTGGTAGTGAAAGAATATAGTGGTAAAGTAGCAGCTAAGAGAAATGTGGAGAACATTTCTATAGTACTTTTAAGTTAGCTTATATACGTACAAGCGCTGTAAATGCATACGTATGCCCAGTAACATAACAAATGGAAATGCAACAATATCGTGTCTTGACGCACCCCATATATATATATATATCTATTATATAAATGACAATTAAAACCATTAGTGCGAGGCACGTTTGTCCTCCCTACTGTGAATGTATGATATACTCTTATTTTACACTTCTCAGTGGTAGTTTAACAGTACATTGATGGTACTCTCCAGTCTTGTTCCTTTCTCCATTGCTCACCAGGAAAATATTAAATAAACAAAAAGTGTTATAATTAATTAGGGACTACATCATAAGTACACTCAAATGCCTCTTATCCGGACGCCTCTAATCCGGATTTGCCTGTCTACCGGATGACCTAAATATTGCACAACGTTTGCCTTAACCTAAAGTTGTATCGATTTATCTTAATTCCACAAGGTTAGGAAGATGGTAGACTCCGTTCCAAAGCAAGCGAAAGAGATCTGTACTGTCTCTCGACACAAAATTGAAGATCATTGGCAAGGTTAAGGAGGGAAGCTCCCAGAAATTTGTGGCCGATAAGCATGGAGTTGCCAAATTAACCATCAAGGATATTTGGAAAGATCGTGAGAAAATCGAGAACTCAATGTTTTCTGTAGATTCTGTCACGTTTTCTAAGAAGAGGTGCATACTTCCTGAACTGTTCTAATATACAGATTTTTCTCACTTAGGGACAGGGTCTGGTCCCAAGGTGTCTGTAATAAATGGGTTTGAGTGTATATATACATACAATGATATGGGATAATTGACTAGATTGAAGATGCCTAGGAAGCTGAAACTTTCTGGAAGAAAGCTGGAAGGCTTAAGGAAAAGCCTTTAAACTCCACCACTGCTAGTGAAGCTATCCCCAAGTCTGCTGAGTCATTAGGTACTTTTAGTGACATAATTATCACTTATATGAAGTTATTCTACCTCACTGTGAAGATATGTAGCTATGTCACACAATCCTCTTTTCTGATCAGACTATTCTGGATCTCCCACCTAACTGGTATCAAAAAAGAAAACACATGTCTGGAAAATGGCCTTTGCCAATCAACTGCCCTGTTCTGTCATGATATCATTGTTGATTAAAGTGCCAACCTGGACTTGGACTATTTGAATTAATGACAAAGAAATTTAGAAAAGTACCTCTGGTGTTCTTAGCCACATTTCACATGCACTAACTCCTGCTGTATGCATGATGGAAATGATGGAAATAGATAAGACAAGCATATGTGAAGGAATTACTAGTAGGCAATTACTGGAATATGCATCCTCAGTGAAGACACTTTTGAAGTTGGAGAGAAAAGAGACAACTGGAAAATCTGTTGCACACCATGAAGCCTGTCGTATCCTGATAACCAACAGTACAAGTGGCATAAGCAGCAATTGCTGTGGTCTACAAAATTGTCTCAGGGTAGGGAATAGTAGGCTCAAGAGAAAATGGGCACACATCAGCAAAACTGTGCCCAACAAATACCTTAATACTCCACAGAAGTTACAAAAGTTACAATCTTCGAATAGGAACATCAGGACAAGGAATGTAGAGCTAGATAGGATTAAGGAGAGGGTACACAAGCTAACAGATGTAAATGGACTAAATGTAGATGGGCAATGAAAGTTTTGCTGATTGGAAAAAGGCCCGAGAATGTGTTCTGGAGGAAGCTTGCCCGGAAGACTTCCTGGAGCACGCCAATCCAGAAGATCTTGTAAG
The DNA here is from genome assembly GCA_947172415.1 of Chondrosia reniformis. Taxonomy (NCBI): domain Eukaryota; kingdom Metazoa; phylum Porifera; class Demospongiae; order Chondrillida; family Chondrillidae; genus Chondrosia; species Chondrosia reniformis. Next base: position 3,074,508 of record OX359195.1, on the reverse strand, counting down.
GTGGCTCTCTTTGTTTGGTGCCGAAGCGCGAAATAGCAAAGTGGACCACTACACGCGTACGCCTACAACCATTTCCAGTCTATTGTCAGGACTTCTGCGAACTATGAGATCAGGGAATCCCTCTGCGCCCAATTTTTTGGACAAGAAAGATCCCCGTTTCAAGCTGTTGCACAACAGTCTTGATAACCTGTACCATAAGCTGCGCACACAAAATATGGGCACAGTTGTCAAGCACGCTGAAATTTTCACCAAGGAAGAATCAAAACTGTGGGAAACAGGTATTCGAGGTGTGCACTCTCCATGGGCTTTTGCAAAAAATTCTTGAATACTGAAGGTTTTAAGCTAAATATCAACGCAACGTTCTCAATTGGTCAGGCAGTGGCAGTATGGGCAAGCCATCAGTAACAAAATTTGGCAGCGATTATGATTGCAGTCTAAAATGGTGCATGACAGCCAAAACATTTTGAAACCACATGCAAAAACGTTTTGGCTGTCAGGCGACGTTTTAGACTGCTATTATAATCGCTGCCAAATTTTGTTACTGATGGCTTGCCATACGGCAGGATGCGGGCAGCCATTTAATTCGCAGCTGTGACGTTTCGCATTTCACTGCATTTCTAGTTTTGTGTAGTATTGTGTTCCCATCGGATAATGGCTTTATTAAAAGGAGCAGCACCATTCGTCGATTTGCCGGAGTCACCAAATCATCCTCCTTCAACCTTTATATTTCTTAAGCGTGAGTTCGGGAAAAAACAAGTTCGAAAGTACTCTTGTCAAGCTTCTTGGTTCAAGACATGGAAATGGCTCCATTATAATGAGCAAAAGGACACGGTCTTCTGCCATGTGTGCGTACAAACGCTCCAGTCCAAACTAATAGATGTAAGAAGAGGAGAACCATTTACAATTGCAGGCTTTGGCAATTGGAAGGATGGAACAGTAGGAATGAAGAAACACAAAGATTCGACATCTCACAAGGAGGCAGTGGAAGTGATGGTGATTATTCCTTCAAGCTGCCCATATGTTGCAGAGATGCTGTCAAAGGAGCATGCAGCACAGAAGAAAGAGAACAGACAGTGCCTCCTGAAAATTCTATCAACTTTGCAGTTTTTGGGCCGACAGGGTATTGCACTCCGTGGTGATGGCAATGAAAGCGACTCCAATTTTGTCCAGTTGTTAAAATTGTGTGGAAATGATGATCTCAGGATTGAGACTTGGTTATTGCGCAAAACGGATAAATATTTTTCACAGGACATTCAAAAAAATTATTCAAAGTTATGGCTTTGTCCATACTTCGAGAAATAGCCTCCAACCTGTCCAAATCTACCTTCTTTGCATTATGGCTGACGAATGCACAGATTCATCAAACAAGGAACAACTCGTTATATGCATTCGATGGATAGATGACCATCTATCCATCTCCAAAGCGAAATGGCACTCTTGACAAACTGAAAGAGGCACTCATACCAGATGGTTATGGGTTTTGCGTACTTTGTCCCACTAGGTAGACTGTGAGAGCAGATTCATTAAAGTCAGTGGTTGACAATTATACTACCTTGCAAGCATTTTGGGAAGAGTCAAAGGATCGAACGACAGATTCCACAAAAAAAGCAAGAATCATTGGTGTGGAAGCTCAATTTAAAACATTCAAATACCTATTTGGTGTTTTTTTGGGTGAACTTCTTTTGTGGCACACAGATAATTTGATTAAGACCCTTCAATCCACTAAATTGTCAGCAGCTGAAGGGCAGAGAATTGCTGGAATGACTCTCACAGCATACGCGTATGAGTCATTAAGGGATGATGCCTACTTCAGCTTGTTTTAGGAAAACGTTGCAAGAGTTAGGGAAACTCTGGATGTCGATGACCCACAATTACCCAGGAAAAAAGAAGACTCCAAAACAATTTGACAGTGGCAATGCTGATGCTGAATTTCAACAACAGCTAAAGATCACTATCGACAGCAATATTATCGAGGTTTTGGATGTCATTGTCACATCCATCAAAGACAGATTTGAACAACCTGGATACCTGGCATACAAAAATTTGGAGGAGCTTCTGTTGATAGCTGTCAAAAAAGAAGACTATGAGGAAGCTTCTCCTTTGTATCGACCACCTATAAGGATGACATCAACCAAACACAACGCTTTCAGGTATGTATATATACTATACATATATTTATACTCTCTATATATGTGAATACAGTTAAATCGATTGTTGAACTCATCACAGCATTGCTGGAGAATCCACTTACTGGGGATGTGTACATCCTGAGTGCCAGATTCAACCAAGATAATCTGGAGAATTATTTTGGAAAAATTAGAATGGCAGGAAGACGAAACACCAGTCCAGACATCAAGCTAAAGCTGGAGCTTGAGACACCATAAGGTTAACAGCATCTGTGGCATTGGATCCTATTTGTGGGAATTTCAGTAGATCGAGGGCTAGGCCAGTTAACACAGTCACTTGAAACACCTCTACCAAAGACAACAGCTAAAGAAATAACTTAACTATAAGCCTCCTCTATCAACCTCTTGTATCGATTGTTCGGTAAAATCATAGTAGCTTGACTCAGGGCCTGGTACTGCTAGATCTTGAAGGCATTCAACATAAGCATACGCTTCATCTGTGTCCAACTTGGAATACTTTTTCAGTAGCTTAAAAGGAATGTAACCGGCTACATATCTGATTACATTTTCAGCATCTGCAGAAAGTTCTCTTAAACCATATCAATAACTTTGCTACTTTGACCTGTTGCTTCTGTAGATAGAATCAGAGCCAACACTTTATCTGATCTTATCTTTATCTGATTACATTTTCAGCATCTGCAGAAAGTTCTCTTAGACCATACCAATAACTTTGCTACTTTGACTTGTTGTTACCGTAGATAGAATTATAGCCAACACTTTATCAAAACTCTTTGAAACTGTTTGGTACCATATTGGATCAGGTTTTGGTAGAACAAGACAAGTACGCAATCTATCTCACTGAACTGGAAGATCAGTTATCCTAAGACTGTGAAATCTTTGTAGGGCTTAGTTCTTCCGGAAAAGGTGTAAACACACTAGCAGCTTAATCTTCATCTAGAGTACTTATTAATCTTTGCACTTGCTCTTGCTGATGTCTACCTTTCTGTAAAATTCACAAATGAAACAATGTAACTGTCAACTGTATTGTCACGATAATTGATCAAGTATAATAATGCTTACCCTACCTCCGAAATAGGAGTAGAGTGAATTCAGCTTAACAAAGACAGCAAAAATCCTTTCACTAAAAAAGCTGCAGCATCGTTTTCCATTCAATTCACTAACGTTAAACGTTCAAACTAAAAGAATAGATTGTTCTGAACGTCAGTTCGCTTGCGGGATTTACGTAATTACTTCCGATTACGAGGTTTGTGGTGTATCAGTCATGAGGCACGTTTCCAATCCCTGTGAGTAGTGTCGTATATCTATGCTACAATGGGGTTGCAGTAAGTATCACTGGCAAGCAAGTGACTGTCCTAGAGAGGTAACTGTTCATACTACAGAAATATTGCCTTACTACTAAAACTACTACTGGCCTAGTTATTACACTTGCAGACCATTGAAATGTTTGGAAATGGAATCATTAACAACTTAATTTGATTACTAAACATGATAGCAAGTGTTGTATACTGGAAAAGCACAAGACGGTGTATATACAACAAATATTATGTACATGAGCCAATATTACTTAAAAAAAGTTGTAAGAATACTAGCAAGGTATAGTTCAATTAAACAAGGAAATGGGTATAACTTAAGAATTACCATGCCTACTACCACTTTCTAAATGATCACCTCAACTCTGTATACAGTTCACCATGGGGTGGGAGAACTGGAACAACTTCCATTTTTGGTGTCTTAGTCATAAAGGAATTTACAACAACTTTTACCACTGTGTATAGAAAATCAACGCATTCTGATAGCTACATCAAGTATAGGATAAATGTCAAATCACCATTCTACTGAGAGCTGAAGACATCTGCCAAGTAATGGGCTTAAAAAGGAGCTAAACGACACTAAATGCACTTTAAAGTCAATAGCTATGAAAAGTACTTGTACAAAGGACATGGTAAAAGAGAGAAGTGAAAAGAAGGAATGAGAAAGAAAAAAATCAGTCTACAGTACATGTATCAAAGGAATTAGTGAAACCTTTCACAGATCTTGCCCCTTAACGTTAGGATAGTGCTCAAGTCTCCCATCGGCCCACAGTCTATACTGACTAAAAGGTTGAGACACCAGTTCTGCAAGAGCAGAACACAGCAAATTCACTGTGAATGTGGAGAGACGTACATGGGTGAAACATCCAGGATTCCCAAAGGAACACCACAGAGCTGTCTACGGAATGTTAGGAAACCCTCCACAATATCTCTTGGGACAAGACCAAAGTATTATGGAGTGAAAAATGTGAAACAAAAGGAAACTAACAGGTTACACAACTTATCCAGCTTCAATATGAACCCTGGAATACCTCCAGAACCAGAATGGAATCACTTTAACACCACCAACATAAATTTAATTTTTTCATAATTTAATATTTTGAGTACTTCTCAGGAATCGACCTTTGAACCATCTATCATACAACATCAATTTTAACACCATCTTATTCCTATTATAACATACTACTGATGAAGATCTAACGATTGAAATTTGGTCATTTCAAGAACTACTGTTGCAAAACTTTTATAGTCATTAGTGTAATTACTATTCTCTATCATAAATATGCAATGAACTTGGGTTTGCAGAACCAAAGTCCTCTTGATCGGAATCAGAATCTCTCTTTACCATTCAACAGTGGTTGAACTGAATACATCCCTTTTTCCTCTTTGGGACTCAGTGGTAAGGTGTATAACTAATTGTTAACTTGCAGATCTGGCAATAAATACTATTCCTTTAAAGTGAGACCTAGTGGTAACCTCTAAAAAAGAAGTTTCTTACCTGCATCTTGTCACCAGCCAAAACAACCTTAGTTGTTTTAGTAGCAAGAGTCAGAGGTATAATGGTTTCTGCTTCTAGCAGCTATAAGGAACAGATGATAAGAAACAAATACTGCAATAAAGTGAACCATAGCCAAGAGGAAACCCAGTTAAACATTTAATTCCTACAAAGACCAGTTAACATTACATATACTTTACACCATATTAACTGGTCAATTGACTTAGTGAATAGCAATCATAGGTTTTGTATTCTTTACAAAACAGTCAGAATTAAAACAGTTGTGGCCCATAATTAAGGCAAAGTTGTATCCAGTGCTGTAGTTTACCAAGTACATGCAGAAATGTATTTTAAGTGAAATTAAAGGCATCTCAGACTATGAAGGATCAGTGGACCCTTATATCAGTGTCATTGTAAAACGTCATAAATATATTTAGTCATTCAGTCTCCTACAGCCTTGACCACTATCTCCATCTATTATTTTGATAATATAACATGGTATGCATAAATATATATGGCATATATAGACAAAATAGTAGTGTTTAAATTTTTCGAAATTTGAAAGCTGCTCACATTTTAATATGTAATTTCTGAAATCCTTATACGGTAGGGGTCAAAAAGTATCCGTTCCATTTGTTAAGACTAAGCTGGAACTATGTTCCGTTTTGTTTCATCTTCGTCTTCAATTTGTCCCAAAGTGCTTCAAGGGTGTTTCAGATCGTCTCTATAATTAACACGAAACGTTCTCATGTACTGCATTCCTCTCGCAGAAAGTACAGATGATTATTCGTAATTGTCCTCACACCGTTTTCGTACGAGCGAAAGTAAGAGTAAACGACACCGAACGGATACTTTTTTGACCCCTACCGTATATAGTTATATATAAATCTCACATTGTGGACATAAGGAATGTAAAAAATGAAAATAATATAAGCCAACTACGTTAGCAAAATTGGATGTACAACTCTTATGTAGTGTCTCTATAGCATAGATGACATTCAATTACAGGCACATGTACGTACGTACGAATACATTTTTCTCACCTGAGCTGCTTCATCTATGAATATGTGAGTGAAATGACCTGGCTTTAGGTTTTTTAGTCTGAGTGTTCTAGCTGTTTGTGATGTTGTGACTATTATTCTGAACTTCTTGAGCTCACCAAGATCAGGACACTTAAAATGATCCACTTCATACCTTAACAATAAACAGTTGAACAAAATAAAAGAGTCGTTTTTAAATATAAATATTGAAACTTAGAGATGGGAATGTAGACAAATTTCTTAAGCTTTATTATGCCATATGGCTACTAGGTCCTCTGTAAAATAGTTCTCTGACTAATGACAGTCTTTAGTAAAAATTGACTGTTTGATTGACTGATTGAGCTACAGTGTGATCTTAGGACAAAATAATGCTTGTGTACATCATGTAAGGCTTGTGTATTCTTCAAGGGTTAGAAAGTAACACAGAAAAGACTGGTCAAAGGAATTGCTAAGATTGCTTGGATAAAATTCTTTAACATAGGCTTCTGCCAATATCTGTTCATGCTCACAACATGTAATTATGCTTTCTTTATACAAGCAAACTTTAGGGCATCCTGCATAATTCATCATTATAAATGGTTTTTACTAAAATTGTGGCAAAATTGCAAGGTTGACGGATTACTTAAACAGCATTTAAAAAGATGTACGTACCTTGTATATTTTTTCAGTTGAGGTCTAACTGTTTGAAAGTTTCGGCCAATGAAGTACAAGCGAAATATCTTCTCCTTTAAGTTTTCTGTAAGGAAATGAAACAGCAACTGTAAAATTACAGGGATGCATGGGAGGTCATACTAAATAGCTTTCAGGCAACTAAATCATAACAACTGCATCATTGGCTTTAATACAGATAGTTATTACCATTTAATGAATGCAGTACTCGGTGCTGTCACAGAAATAAGAAGCAATTAAGAATAGTAATATCTTTTGGTGGTTCATCTTTTGATACGTTAAATGGCTAAAGATACAGTCTGGTAAACCTTTTGTTGGACAATTTCACCTTGACGGTCATCTTCAGTGATTTTCAGGGTTGAAAAGTCTAAGAAAACACTTATCGTCTTCAGATGCTGAAAAAGTTGAAAGATGAACCACCCAAAAGTCAACTAAGCTAGAAGAAATCCTTATTTATTCCATTGTACTAATACATGCATGCTGGATAATTTGCCCTCTCTTAAAGTGCCAAGCAGCAAAATCTGACTGGAATCTTCCCAAATTTGTTGACAGCAAATTATAAACCTAATTCACCACCTTCTAGATCTGCCATTGCTACTACATTGTTTGGGACCAACTGGTCCTAATAAATATTTTTAGAAATTTAATCTGCCAAAAATATATGTGTGAAACTGATGGACAGACTTCTCCTACTCCTATAGCTACTGCTTAGAAGATAGCAACTTCACAAAAATAGTCAAATTGGACAAATTTAACAAAAAGACAAATGCTTGGTAATCTAAAGACAATGAAACACTTTACCAGTAGTTATAGAATGATTTATGTAAACAATATAATCTAAGCTGCCAATACTGCAAATCTGTCACATTTTAACCAAAACCTGTTGTGCAAATTATTTGGGATGCATTGTACTTTATTAATCCAGTATCCTATATGTATACCTACAATAATGTACTTACCAATACCAAGCTGCTCATCCAGATACTGAATATACAGATCAGCTGCTGCATTTGACTGTGTGACAATCAGAATGGTAGTCTGAGGAGCATGCAACAGCAACATCTTGACACACTCCTTAAGAGCTTCAGTTTTCCCACAACCGAAAGGCCCACAAATTAATGTGGGAAGCTAAAGGAAGATAATAAGTTAGTTACTCAATTAAACAAATTGTTATAAAAAATTTGTCACAGTGCTTCACCGGCATACAAGGCCAAGACCTGACCATGCTTTAACTGTCATTCTGTGATACATGACAATTTATAGTAAAAAAGACATATTTTCAGTTACTGTATGTAAAGCATTAAAATGTTATATGTTTAGGCAGTTAGATTATTCACGAGGACGCATCTTTAGCAGACAATAATATATCAAAAATAAACAAAAATAATCATTGAATATGTATAAAGACTAGGCATAGTTGCCGACTAATTCAAAGTGACTAGAACTAATCTAATCTATTTGATTATCTATATTTGTGTTTTGGATCATGCAAGTACAAACAGAACTACCACAAAGCTATCCTGTTATCTGTGGTTGGTACTGCTATAAATACTTTTTCGGTTGTATGAGGATTAAATTGATTAAGCTTTACCAAATTTAAATCATTACATTAGAATAGTCAGCCATTAACCATTTTCTGTTCAAAAATAGTGCAGTGGCCATCCACTTCACCTAGTTGTCAGACACACCCATGTGTTTAACCTTATATGATCTGTAGAGACTACTACTCTGTATGCAGAAGTTGAGAATTTCAGTGTGGCTAAAAGTCTTGTAGCGTTTAATTATATACCTGATTGTGAATATTTTGGGAGTCATTTCCATCTGTATTATATTATCTACCTCCTCTGGAAATTGAAACTCCACTGCTCTCAAGGCTTGAAACACTGTTATATCGACATAAGTGAGCTTATAAGGGGACAAAATTGCCGGTCAACTTTGCAATTGGGCAGGAACTGCAAATGCTGTTAATTTTAATGACAACCAAAGTGTTAGGCAAATGATCTGGCTTACATGAGAAGATTTCATAAATTATAATCCTTCTTGCAACTTCATTGATATAGTTAAAATAAGTATACAGTATGTGCCAAAAGATCTTTATGTCTCCATGACATGTATTTATATTACAATTATTCTTTGTATCAACATGTATGTGTAGTAACCTCGAAATACCACAACTTCAACAACCTGTTTGTTAACAGATATAGGCTTAGGTCACTGTTTTGTATTGCCTATTTTACTAGGCAAAACTCATTCAAATATGCTAAGGCTGCTAAACCCAATATTTTAAGATGACAATAGTGTGTAACCAAAAAAGCTAATGATGACCAATCAAAACATTATTTGCTTATTTGTCCAAGCAATGCCTAATTCTTATTTAAAGCACTGTTTAGTAGTTAATTCTGAGCATATGCAATCCACAGTGCCCGGAAAACTGAGCACTTACCATTTGATACTCAGGATTTAGGATACTTCTAGCAGCAATCAATTGAGATGTGTTTAGTTTACTTCTTTCAAGGTGCTTTAGACATTCCTAAAAGAAATAGATTTATGTAATTTTGGTAATGATCATTTCCTTTTTAAACATGCCGTACATTTATCAAAAGCATTAAAAGTTATTAGAGAAAGTTTTACAGGTCCTGGAATGAATCCCTTCCTAAAGCAATATCTAGTCACCACATAAAAGCACAAATAAACTGCTGAATGTCACTTTATGAAGCCATAATAACAATTTTCTTACTTTACTGCTATAAGAACTTGGAACTGGTCCAACTGAATTGGGAAACACTACATCTAGATCCAAATGGTCAACTGCATAATGCATAGCACGGAAGTTGATCCTTGGCACAGTAAATCTGACAGAGCATGTGTTGCCATTGACCATACTATACACATGAGGGAACTTGGATAACTCTTTAACTAGCTACAAATTTCCCAAGAGGGCTACAAGATACGTATACGCATACAATTCAATACCCACTGAAAATTAAATACAGATATGAGCTGTTTAAGAAATAGGCTTAAATCAAAGTAGCCTACGTACGTATGTAAAAAAGATAATTCCACAAATATAATGGCAAAATTGACGGCTATAAAGTGCATCTTTAAGAGATACTACAGAGAATATATATAAATGTATGAAATGATATGGAGTAGTTGTTGCGATCATAATTAGTTAATTGATGATTATTGAGCTACAGCAACAGGAATATTCTTTAGAATTGAACGTTTCAACCCTAAGGTCTTCATCAGCAATAAGTTACCTTCTTGCTGATGAAGACCTTAGGGTCAAAACATTAAAGAATATTCCTGTTGATGTAGCTCAATAATCATCAATTAACTAATATATAATGGATGAATACTTAAACACTTAAGATAATGATCGAGGAGGTTAATATTAAACCTGAAAAGGTAATGGTCCTGGGGACCAGAACATCCAAGAAGGGGATAAACAGTAGTAGTTCTCCTCAATTTCCATAGTAAACTGGACATTTTCTCAGGGAGTTGAGGTGTGTCTTAAACTTCTCTATGGACACAATAGTAACATTCTTATGTTTCTAGTTGAAAGTTTCCATAGGACAATTTCAGAGAAGCCATAAGGTTAAATTTCACTCATCACTTTTGCGAAATTCCCTATCATCTGTTTAGTAAGTCTCTTTGAAGCCATTGAACTCACCACATCTCTCATATAGTAGATGATTTTGATTACGATTACATTCGAATATTATAATAGTTACCATGTCTACTTGAGACGTGTTTGAGAATACATTTTGGAAAAATGCTGTACTTGGTACGGACACACACTTTTGCCATGACTTACGTATGGGACTTTCTTTTCAATACTTGAAACATGAACACCGATCATACAAGAAGAATCTGCCAATATATTTTATATAAACACACATTAACTCACCAATACTGTTTGGCTTCATCAGGGATTCTAAGTACCACATAATCCCTTCCAGTATACTCAACTAGACATCCAAATGCAGACTGACAGCCATTAGGAAGGAATAAGGCAATATCTAGCTTCCTAAATAATTACACAAATAGAAATGAAATATGTTGGTTAATTGGACTTGTAGCTTTTGCCAAGACTATGCCGAGGAGTTAATAATCACTGGAAGATATCATATCTACCAATCAACTGACTGAGGTATATGACTATGGTCTGATTAAGGTCCCACCTTGGGTGAAGGACAAATTCTTTTCAAATAACACACAGTTGTTGCTTCCCAGTCATGCAGGATGGAAAGAAAGGCTTGGAGACACTCACTGGTAGTCATTTTTACTCGAGCTTGGCTGGTTGGTAAAATATCTTTCAGTGATTAATTTTAACTTTTCAAAATTACACCTATGAATGTATGCAGTACTAAAGATCCCATAATTTAAGAAATATAGTCATTCATATGTCTTATTACAGACAATTTAAAATGGTATGAAATGTTCCTCACTTTACAGATCTTCTACCCTCAAAAATCTCTTCATTTAAAGTTAATTTCACATAAGAAAACCCAGATTGTGCAACATGCAGTGTCCCTCCACTGGTGAAATTGCTCATAAATTCAACAGATGTTTTATACAAATCATATCTGCTCATATCCTTTCTCTCTTGATATTCTTCCAAAAATAGAAGATTGTGCATCCTTCTTTTGAAATTTTCCTATACAACATAATAAGAGTTTATGTAAATGGCTTCTTTTACCTTATAAACTACTATAAGAGGTTAGAAGGTTTGAAATAGGCTTGTAATAGGAAAGAGCATGAGATTGTTCCTAAAAATACACTATATGGTATGAACTAGGAGTAGACCATCATTTCACAACACAGCTCTCTCTGATTGAGAGATATTCCATTAAAGAGTTCTCTACTCATTGAGAAACAGTTTGCAGTGACATTTAAAGTGTTTTGTATGCATAAAGAGACTAGGTAACTGAGTCCACAGCTTGGTATGGCTCATATAGTAGATCATAGTAAATTAAAAAGCTTGTATTACAGACCTTGGATATAGATCTCTCCATATTGTTATATCTTCCTTGCTCAATAAACTCTTCAATCTTTTCAGGTAACTTGTATTCAGGCAAAAGCTTGTCCGTAGGTTCAGAAAGCATTGGTGCCACATCAACGCATTTGTAATGAGCTTCCCAGTACAGATCACTACATAAAATAACTTCTCTCAGAGCTTGAAAAATTTCCACAATTCCTAAATCTATTGAGTGCAAAAAGGTAGCTGGGAAATTATGTATGCAGTCTTGGTAAGTCACTAGGTTGTAGACGCACTATACTGTGCTTTACAAAGAAATACCTCTCTCCTTAAGAGATACATTAATTTATCTCTTTGTCTGATTTATCCGACATTTTTGGTTGAAACAAACAGTGTCGGTTAAACCAGGGCCCACTGTATAAAAATAGTGGATGTGTCATACTAATTACACATGGTCAAAACAAAGCTGAGAAATACAACTGACTACATTCTTCTTACAAGACAACCACTGAACCATGTCACCATTCATAACAATTAGTTAAATGCAGAATGTAACCTTATAGTTTCTCTCTCTTTTTAAGGCATTAATTAGTGGACACAATCTATGCAAAATTAACTTAGCTTTTACCAGCTAGGGATTCAAAATGTATAAATCCTAAGTCCAAGTCATACATTTTAGCGGGTCTTGGATTCCTAGGTATATTTCTCCTAGCTACAGCCCTGTCTGCCTCTTCACTGAGCACTTCAATCTTTAAAGCTCTGAGTACAACACAGTCTTCAAATTCAAAGATTGCTATTTGCTCATTTACTCCTGGTATTGGTTTTGCTTGAATCTGAATACAAAAAGCAATTAGATTTGGTTAGAATGCACAGAGAATGTCTTTATAATACAGTGAAACCTCCCTAAAACAGAACATCCTTTGGACCAACACATTTGGGTTAGAGGGGCATTCAAATAAGTAAAGCTCAAAAGTATTTAACTGAGAATGTATGGTAAAAGTCAAAAGTTATTTACAGTTTCCCGTAGTTTCCTTCAAACTGCGGATGCTGTAAACAGCAGTTGACCATATGGACTTCTACAGATTTCCGCACATCCTTCCGTGGAAATCTGCACTGGTCCGAAAGCAACTACCGTAAATCTAGAAATTCATACGTGCATCTAATTCATACGTATTCGTGCAAAGCGTCTCAGCGGACACAAATTACATCACACGGAATTTCTGTAACGCGTGGGTTTGTGCACGTGTAGCTTTACAGCGTTAAGTGTGAAATGTAGGAGAATTTGACCATGAGCTTGCTGCGGTATTTTGCGAAGGCGAAGGTGGTACTGACCCCGGAGGAGACAGGAATCGGGGAGAAATCTACTGCAGAGGCCAACAAACGTGTGGCAGACATACTCGAACGGCAGCAGCTAGATCAATCCAATTGTAAGCGTACGGTTACAGCGTACTCGGAGGAGGCTCGGGCGAAGATTGGGAAGTACGCTTCGATTAATGGAACAGCTTCAGCAAGGAGGCATTTCATAAAGGAGCGAGGAGATCTTCCTGAAAGTACTGTTCACAAGTACAAACAATTGTACGAAAAGGAGGTTTCTGCGCGTGCTAAAAGTGATGATTTTAGCGACATCACTTCCCTTCCACCAAAGAAGAGAGGACGACCACTTGCGTTGGGAGAAAGCCTGGACACCCAAATCCAGAAGACTTCGGTTGGCAGGCACGCCAGTCAGTTGCAGCCTAGTTCTGGCAGCAGCTGAAGGCATCATTGTCTCTAAGGACAGAACAGTGCTAACAGAGAATGGAAGACATGTTGCACTCACCAGAGGATGGGCACTTTCTTTTTTGCAATGAATGGGCTACGTCAAACGAAAGGCCTCAACTAAGACTGGGAAACTTTCCAATGAACAGTTTGAACAGTTGCTATCCACACTCAAATGCCACATGGATTGTGTCACTGAGAATGGAGCATCTTCATGGCTCTCGGTACTACCAATCACCAACTATGGCTTCAAACTCCACAGAGGGGTATTCCATGATGTCCTTTGCTTGAGGTACGGATGGCAGCCCCAACCAGCCCCAATCTTGCATTTGTGGAGCATCTTTTACAGTGGATCATGCCCTGATATGCCACAAAGGAGATTTTCCTATTAATCAGTGACCTGTTTGCCAGCCTTCTGAATGAGGTATGCCACAATGTGAGCATTGGGCCCTCTCCCCAACCACTGAGTGGAGAGGTACTTGACCACCACACAGCTAATTCAGCTGATGATGCCAGAGTCAACATTCATGCTCAAGGTTTCTGGAATACAGGATGCCATTTTGTTGTAAGGGTCTTCCACCTGAACGCACCTTCATGCCGTTCCAGAGATCTCGCATCCATCTATAAGAAACAAGAGTCAGATAGGAAGAAGGAATACGGCCAATGAACACACAAGATTGAGCATGATATGTTCACCCCTCTTGTCTTTTCGACATCTGAAGGGATGGCCAGGGAATGCATCAACTTCTACAAGAGGCTAACATCCATGCAAACTGAGAAACGCAAGGATCACTACGCGCAGGTTCTTGGCTGGCTCTGGTGCAGGATATCCTTTGCAAGGGAGATGTCAGGAGCTGTGGATAAGAAGGGAGTTCCGATCTCCCAGATGGACATGACGGCAGACAGCAGAAGGGCAACCTGCAAAGGGAAGGTTTCGAGGACACACTAACCATTCCAACCAATTCATTCAATCCACATAAAGCCAACTCTGATCCATTCCTTAGCAAGATATCACTGCTTTACTTTGTTGTACCATGTAGTATTATAAGATCGAAGATATTGAAAAAAGTAATTGCGGACAGCAGTGCAGATGTACTAACATGGAGATTCCTTAAAAATACATACAGAATTTTATGGTAACTTTTGACTTGTACCATACTTGCATATTCAATTCCAAATTTGTTGCTTAGAGTGGTTTGGCTATTAAGTTACTTTGACCTTTTAATTAACTAAATCTATTTAACTAAGTCTTCTTGCTTTAAAAGTGGCTCAGTGGTGGATATTTGTTTATTGTAGCTTTTAACACCTATCTGGACTAGAAATATTGTTTTTGGAATTCAGATGTTACAGTTTACTAAGGTGATTTACGCATATTTTGTTTGCATATGTTGAAAATTGGGACTATAGGAACTGTTCAACTTAAAGGGAGCTAGTTTATCAATCAATGAATGGGTTCAGTGTAGAGGTTACACTGTATAAGCTAATTTATAGTCCTTTTAATGCCTTTAACTGCATACAGGTGTAGGTAATGACTTATAACAACTCACATATACATCTAGACAGTAGCTTGGGTGGATGACATGATTAAGCTCAACAGCTGTACCAGGAGATTCACTCAAGGACTTCAAATCTCTGCCTTGCTTCTTACTGTATGTTACCTTTTGGATACAAAACACCTCTCCAAGTGTATCAAACAAAACTACAGCTTTCAGGCATTGGGAATTTTTCTAATTTAAAAATAATAAAAGGAAGATCTAAAAGGTTCATACCAAATGCTTTAGACTAGTCAACAACAAGAACTAACTCACCTCCACTGTTACTTGAAGACACCAGTCAACTTGCTTAGCTACTAGCGTGGGCCGTAGTGCTACTACCAGTGATTTGTTATTGGCTTCAGTGATGGCAACATTGTCATTTCCAAGCTACAAAAAGTGCAAAACAAGTATGGTGCAATTATAAAAAATAATTAAACAAGTAATTTGTGTAATAACAACTTGTGGGGCTGCCGCCCTCGTGCTTGAATTACTCGGCCACTTTGTTAGGCTTATAATATTTGTAATACAAATAATTCTTGACACTTAAGTATCCTTAAAATTACAAAGAATGATAGAAAATTTAGTTTTTTGAGTTTACAAATGCCACCATTTGCAAAATAGATGCATTTAAACATAAATTAAGTGTTATCTATATATATAATTCAGTAGAGTTTGTGTGTTTGTTTGTTACCGCAATACTCCGTCGTTTCTGGACGAGATGCAGTCTAACTCTCACAGATTATGGAGTATCACTTGGGAAGTGACCTGAAGTGTTTCATTTATGAAAATTCGTCACTGCAGAGAAGAGTGTCCTGTCTCAAATTCCCACAGCAAGATGCCATTTTTATCGTAAAGACGTCATTTTTTATCGTTGTTCACAACCATGTAAATACTTCCATGCTGCACATTTTAACAGTTGTGATGTGGAAGTCACTTGCATTCATGGGAGACACCGGCATAAAACGCACTGTAGAGGCGGGCTTCGATGCCAGTACATAAATAATTATACACTCCGTTGCTGGAGCAACCAAGGGAAATTATATATAATCCACAACCACTGTATAACTATAATAAGAGACACTTTGGCCTCTTATTTTAGTTATACAATGTGATAGCATAGTTATACAATGCGATATCCCACTGAACAAGTCAGTAAATGGCTAAAAGCTTGCGTTATCCATTGGAGTTAGAATGGGAATCATTCAGATAGCTTGAAAATACATGTATACCCTTAAGAATATATACATACTTGTTATAATCCCGACCACCACCTTCAATCTCCATCCATCAGAGCAAAAGGCCTTAAAGAATCTCAAAGAAGACAAATCCATTGTTATTGCTCCAGCAGATAAAGGTAATGCTACGGTCGTGTTAGACCTATTGGACTATGACAGAAAAATCAGAGACTTGCTTGGAGACACTGACACATATTAAAGTCTCCCCAAGGATCCCACACTGGCCCAAGGAAGGAAGGATGAACTCACTCCTCCTAAATCTCAAGAGATCAGGTGCTATCCCGGAACCCCTTTACCAGCTATTTACATTCTGTCTTGATGCCACTTATTTGTCATACCAGGGAGGTTGCTAACGTCAAATCTTTGGGGTCACCGGTGTCTGTCACGGCGGCTAACCTTGTTATGGAAGACGTTGAAGAGCGAGCACTTGCATCTTGCTCGCACCGCCCTCTGTTTTGGAAGAGATATGCTGATGACACGCTAACAGCCCTCTCATGGGATTACATCTAACAGTTCCATCAGCACATCAACTCCATTGAGTCCTCCATCCAGTTCACGATTGAGCAGGAGGTTAATGGCTCCATTCCATTCCTGGACACCAGGATAATCCGACATGATGATGGTTCCTTGTCTACAGTAGTGTTCCAAAAAGAGACCCACACGGACTGCCACCTGGATTTTTTCTCACATCATCCACTTTCCCAAAAAACAGCAGTGGTCCGCACCTTACTAGCCCGGGCGGATAGGATATGCACTTACGTCATGGACAAGGATAAAGAAAGGGAGTACATCACTAGAGCCCTACAGAACAATGGCTACCCATGGTCAATTTTGGACCACAATCGGCACCCCACATCTCTCCTTCCCTCCAAAAAAGAGCAGGATCCACCCAAGATATCTGTGACCCTCCCGTACATCCAAAATCTGTGAGAGTCCATCAGACAGATCCTCACCCCCTTAGGTATCTGCACCTGCTTCTGTCCTTACCAAACTCTAAAACAGATCCTTGTACACCTGAAGGACCAAGGTATATGGTTGATTGGAATTTTTCAGTGAATTGGGCCAGAGTAGTTGCGAAAAAAGCGAAGTTATACATAAGTACTTCCAAGATATCGATGAGTTGCTTCTGTGTATGTATATCTGTACTACATTCATGAGTCATTGCAGAGGCAAACATAACGGACGGTCTTCGGACATTTACCGAATGTTTGCGTCGCGTGACCGACCTCGTGCTCGAATAGACTGACAAAATGGCAGATCGAAAACGGCCAAGTGGTCGGCCAAATTATTCTAGTTGTTCTCGTTGTAGTTCTAGTAGCGCAAGCGAGCTAAGTGATATAAGTAAAGCTAAGAGAAGTAAGCACCAAATTTCGGTTACTACCTTCGAGAAATGGCAACGAAATTTTGATCAAGACCATCACGTGGCTAAATTGTGACAAAGACAAAAATGATCTAGGACAAGTAGCGCTTTTGTGGTGTTCAGTCTGTAGAGAATATGAGAGAAAGATATGCAGTATGAAGAACTACTCACAAGCATGGATTGCTGGAACTGAGAATCAACGCACGAGCAGTGTGTTGGACCATTCTACTAGTGAACAACATAAAGCAGCTATGAATCATTTACGTACCGCCCAAGCCAAAGACAACAACGAGCCTAAAACTAGTTATGCTCCAATAGCGAGGTATTTGCTGACACTGGAAGAATCTGAGTAAGTTCGAATGAGAAACAAGTTTGACTTGTGTTACTTAATGGCGAAGGAAGGCATTGCGCTTGAAATGTTCACAGCATTATGTGAGGTAGAAGCTAGGCACAAGGTTGATCTAGGCCATGCTTACAGGAATGCTCCATCAGCTAAGTTATTTACTCACTACATCGCGGAAGCTCAACGCCAGCATTTTCTTAGTGATCTCTCTCATCGCAAGTTCTACAGTTTTCTAATGGATGGAAGCACAGATGCTGGCAAAATTGAACAGGAGTTAGTTGTACTTCTGTCATGTGTGATAGATGATATCACTCGAGAGATGAAGTCACATGCTCGATTCTTTTGTGTTGCACCAGTACAAACAGCGGATGCCAATGGATTGGTGAAATGTCTATCACAATGTCTCTCACCACTAGGTGTAACAGATATCCTTGACCAGAAGCAAGTGCTACAAGTAGAAGGGAAACCAGTTCTGATAGGAGGAGGAACGGACGGTGCAAATGTAAATATAGGAGAGCTAAATGGTATGACAGGTGTTATTCAAAACGCTAATCCATGGCTTATGTGGTCTTGGTGTTTCGCCCATCGTCTGGAGTTGGCATGCAAAAATGCTCTCACTAGCTCACCTTTTAAAAGTATTGAAGAATTGCTACTTCGTTTGTACTATCTATACGAAAATCACCTAAAAAAATTCGAGAACTGGAAGACATTGTGAGTGATCTGAAAGAAGTGTTTGAACTACCTACTAGTGGAAATAATCCAATTCGATTGCACGGCTCAAGGTGGATTAATCACGCAAGGCTCTCTTATGTATAGTTGACAGATATGGGGCTTACATTGCTCACCTGACTACACTCATAGAAGACAGTTCCCTCAGACCAGATGACAAGATGCGGTTGAAAGAGTAACTTAAGAAATGGATGCAATACAAAGTAATTCTTGGTTGTGCTTTATATGCCGATATTCTAAAGCCTGTGTCACTTCTCAGTGTCTCCCTACAAGGAAATGAGCTTGATATTGTACTTTGGGTCAAAAGCATCCTAAAGTCAGTTACAGCTTTAAAGAGTTTGGCTAAGCAAGATGCTTTAGAGTGGCCAACTGTAAAGCTTTTGAAAGGAAGGATCAAGGAAGAAGGTGATGAGAAGACTTACGAGGGAGATACACTTAAAAACTGTTGTCAAAAAACCCAGGACAAAGTCAAAGTAGATACATTAGGAGACTTGGCTCTTCTAGATGAGAAAATGAGAGAACGTTTGTCATGGTCTTATACTAAGCTGCTACGTTCTTTACTAGTACTCCTAGAGACCGAGACATGGATGAAACGTACACCTGCCTCATTAGCTGATAGCCTTCTTCAAGATGATGAAGTGGAAGACTGCAGCCTAGCTGAAGTTAAAGAAGCAGTTGAGCACATTTCAACACATTTCAGAATTCCTCTTGAAGCTAAAGGTGTTTCATTTGTCTCTTAGCAAGACGAAATTGAGGAGGCTGTTGACTATTCTCGTTCATATCTTAACATCAGTGAAACAATATACAAGAAAGTGTGGTACAAGCTCTCTTCATGTCCAGACGCTAGAATATGGCCCAACATTCTTGTAGTTGTTGAATTGGCATTCAGTTTGCCCTTTTCTAATGGAAGAGTTGAGTAAATTTTTTCCAGCTTGAAGGTTCTGAAGACTGATCGTAGGACTATAGCATGCAAAATGAAACTCTGAATGATCTACTTGAGGTCTACATAGAAGGCCCTCCCTTGAGCTCCTTCAGTGCAGATTCAGCCATTGAACTGTGGTGGAATGACTGCTCTACTTCAGGCAGAATAAACCAGCAACCTAGGAAGGAGTATTAACCTCGAGAGAAGTCTGATACTTCAACCTCCTCTCATGAAAGTGAACCAGAGGAACAGAATTCACTACTTGATCAGTGGGATAGCTGGTTTGATTCTGGATCCAGTGAGAGTGAAGAAACATGCTGATTTTCTATACTCTGTCAGATTTTATACTCTTTCTTGTTACATTGTCTAAGTGTTTTGTATCTAATTTGATAATGAATATTCGAGAAATACATGGTTGTTTGTAGAAAATTTAATAAGATTATTGCGATAAATTGTTCTTAAAAAATGTCCGAACCAGCCCAGAATTGCTCTAACATAATGTCAGGACATACACAAACAGTAATATTTGCCTCTGCATTGTCTACACAAGAAATACTGAGAGCAGCACAAAATAGTCACCAAATTGGCAAGGGTACTTCGGCTCAATAATCAAGACAGTTGGGCCACAAAACAGAGCCTAAGTACTAAATTCAAGACACCTCTTGAATATGTTTGGGGAAGCTTTGGATAACTATCAAAAGAATTCCAAGCTTCTCTATATTACTCAATATGTTACTCTTTTAACAGAAAAGAACATAACAAAATGTGACAAGAATTGTCTAATACCTCACTGCTCTGAAATGGTCAAACATATTAACTACTGTTCAACTGCTTGTGACACTACCTATTTCTAACAGGAAACTGGAGAGCATCTGTTCAACATTAAAAGCCATTAAAGTTGACAAACGTCTTGAAATGGCAGTGCAACTCTAAAAGACCTGATTATGCTGCATACAGAGTCAACTTCTGTAAAGGACTTTGATTCTATAATCCAGCACTTGAATTTTGGTGGGAAACCAAGATATGGACACCCAAACAGCACAATATTGAAGATGAATTGCAGTCTAGTAATAAAAGCTACTACATTAGGTGATGCACATCTTTCATGGTAGGTGGTAAAATTGTAAATGGTAGTTTACCGAATAGTAGGTGGTTTAGCAACTGCTGGGGATTTATCACACTACAAATGGTTAGCAAATAAGCTTGCTGGCAATTATAAATTGTTTGGTATTGTATGTTCATTTGCCTCGTAACATTTAAAGACAGAGTCAGTGTTCTCTTATATAGACTCAGATGCACTAAAACTGTTCATGACTTATGCAATTCTACCTGTAGAGATGTTTAAATTGCAGCCTGATGCAATTCCTTTAGCGGAGTCAGGTGTAAGGTACCTCTTAATTTTTAAGACAGTGAATTGGGTAAGCTGCTGCTCTTTCATTGGTAATACTAGCCCGGGAACCCTTCAAGAGCTGGTGAGCTCTTAGTAATTTGAACATAGTCATGAAGGCAGTCAGTGCAGTACCAGAGTCGGCTAGGGATAATTGTGCTTTCAGCAAACAGCAGAAAAAGCAATGGGCAGGCAATGACCCAGACATATATCTAGACAGCATTACCTCATTACTGTTGGGTTAGACTTAGGCTAAATAGCTAATATTATTATTGTGGTTATGTGAGACGGCTAGACTGTTCCCTACCTCAGGCTCTCAGTGTATCTCTGAGAAAGATGGCTTTCTATAGGTTGGAGGTATGTTATACTGTATATTTCGGTCTGAGGTCACAGGGGGGGGGGGGGGAATAAGTGGAGTTCTGGGACATAATAGAAGGTTTGATTTCAGCTACTATTCTATTTCCAAACCCAGTTTCAGTCTAACAATACTGCACTAATATTTGTACATCTACGTAGTATGAATATACTATTTGAATACATTTGCTAACTTAATACATCTCTCTAAAGAATTTTCAGCATGCGCCGAATTCCTAATCAATCAATCATCAATCACTAACATTCCCTTTCAGTAATTTCAATTTTATCTCCATTAATTATCACTAATTATTTTTCCCATTCACTTAATTATTTTTATTTTCATTAGGAATTCGGCGCACTTTTTCCACATCACCACCTGTCACACTTTTTTCTATTTAACTGGCTTGAATTTCCTCATTCTTTCATATATTGCTGATGAAGACCTCAGGGTCAATACATTCAGAATTTACCAATTCATGTTGCTAAAGCTCAATAAACCTTCAGCATACACATCTGTTTAGTGTGGGAGCCTTTCATTATAATAAACCTCTTTACTTTTCTCACCAAATCAGGGACAAAAACACCTATACAATTAAACATACTGTCAACTTATCAATATCTTGTTCTTCTCTCCACTGAAGATCAACTCTGTATCTCAGTCGGTCTGCAAAGTTAACTGGAGAATCAACATCTGAAAGTTCTGGATCAGCCTCAAAATCATCTAGCCCATCAAAGTCATCCAAACCTGCTTCTTCTATCTTTTTCCCTATTGAGGCAGTTGGACCAGCAACGGATTGGGAGTACTCTTTAGAAGTGATACGCAACACTTCTGCAGGCATCTTTATGAAACGATCCATCTGCAGTGGTCTGCGACAAGCATAAGCTTAGTAGAATATACTTATATATATACATACATACATATACATATATGTATATATAAACCTATTACTACGTAGGTATACACATCAACTTATTATTACGTATATACATATAATACTTATTTAGATTACCTAGTTGTCTAAATTTGTGAAAACTCAAAAAGGATAAAACCTCCAGATGACTAACTTGAACAGGTAATTAATGTCAATATATCAAAATTTGTACTCAAAATATCATATGTAGCACACTTGGGACTTTTAGAATCTCATAACTGTTCTGGCAAGTCATTTTGTTATGAAAGACAGACTACCGAATTGTATTGAAAGGAATAGCTACGTACCTGTTACGAGACATTCTTAGCTCTTCATTCCAGCATTCCAGTTCTTCCTTAGTATGGGCAAATGTACAGGCATCACCATAAACGCAACGTCTACCATTAGTTATATGCATGCACAGTCTATAGTCAGACACTTGGAAGGGCAACATAGGCTTTGCTCTAATATGGGATTGAAGACTGGTTTTTTGTGATACTGGCCTTGTTGCTTGTCCTCCAGCTGAATAGTCCACTTCTGGTGCATTATTGCTAGACACACAGATAAATGTACGTACATACATAGGATACTAACCTCTATAGTAACAATACCGTTAACAAACATGTATCCACTATGCCTCCCAGCTCTTTACAATAACCTAAAATAGCCCTTCATAACAACCTAAAATAGCTCTTTACAATAACCTAAAGCAGCCTTCCTAAAATAGCTCTCTATCAGACTCTACGTATATATGTACATGTTCCTTTAGGCCAGACTAAGTCAATGGCCATAAAAGAGCATAAAATACATGGATTCTAACATGTTACCAAAATTACTTCACCTCTTGCCTAGTGCCCTTAAATGCTGTGCCCCTTTCATATGCTGTTCCAGTTGCTTTTGACTAGTACAGGAAATCTTACACACATTACAGTATCTTTCGCCATAATTTGACTGATACTCTACCACTGTTACTGTAGCTGGAGACAGATATGCTCTCCAAAGCTTCAATTCCTCTTCAGAATGAGCATAAAGGCAGCGAATACCATAAGAGCAGTAACCCTTTTCTCTGATGCTGTGACATAAATGGATGTTAACAGGCGCTTTATTAATAGGCTTTGGTCTTGGTTCATGCTTGGATCTCTCGCTGCTCCAGTAATGCAGCTCCACCTCACTATGAGCAAAGGTACAGTTGGGTCCCTTGTGACATGTAATCCCTTTTGTAATGCTGACGCAGTAGGTGTAGTCTGTACCAGATTGTAAGGGGGGCCTCTGTCTTACTGGGATGATCTTGTCCTTAGAAGTGGCAAGGATCTGTGCTACCCAGGTCTGATTACACTGTGGACATTTCAGCCCTCTTGCATCTACACGATTGAGGAAAATGAAATGAACAAGGAGAAGATATCATTGAAAACAATTACTTGTCCTAATTTTTGACTTAAATGGAAACGATTACAAATACGATTGTTATTTATACTTTGGAGTTAGAGATAAGGCATCATTTTGTAAAGTGGACGAGGAGTCGTTCAAACGCCATTTTAAAAGACCGGAACGAGTATTAAATTGCAAAACAGACACTACTCAAAACTTATTTTTTCATTAAATTGCTGACCATTAATAGCTTTTGATCTTGGTGTGTACTTTGGAGCTTTCTTATGACTGGACAGCTTGTAGCAAAAGTTACAAACCTCTTCAAACTTAAAGGCACTCATCTTGAAACACGTGGGCCTTTCTAAGGGGAATTCCCTTTAAAATGGCTTCCTAACATGTCACCAGCCATTGAAATTCTCCGATTTGCTGTCAAGCGAACATTTCCAAGCAGAGTATTTTATAGATTTAGCAGCATTGAGGTATTTGATTACATAAAACCCTACTTTTGTCTTTTGTCTCAAAAGCCTCTTTCTACATACAGTCGTCTCACCTCTCCTGTAGTCATTACCTCGGGTAAAAGCTGAAGCAGTTTACGATGTTTTGCAGTTCACCCTTGGTCTAACTTGGCCTGTATCAAATGTTGTTACAGTGACATTAAAGGGTGTATCAGGCTGGTTAGATAAAGGTTGTACATCAGAGCTTGGCAGGTGTGTTTTGTGTAATGGTTAAGTTTGTGTCATCTGTGACAATAATGAGCTTTTTATACTTAAGGCTACTCTGCAATTGATTTAATGGATGATATACGTATTACTATGTAGTTGTTCATTTTAATTGTCCTATTGTTTTACTGTCAAGTTGGGTAATGGTGCTATGCATACAGGAATGTGAGGAGAAGGGTACACAGGGGGTGAGAGGAGGAGGGTACACAAGGGTTGAGAGGAGGAAGGTACACAGGGAATGAGAGGAGGAGGGTACACAAGGGGTGAGAGAAGGAAGGTACACAGGGGTTGAGAGAAGGAAGGTACACAGGGGATGAGAGGAGGAAGGTACGCAGGGGATGAGAGGAGGAGGGTACACAAGGGTTGAGAGGAGGAAGGTACACAGGGGTTGAGAGGAGGAAGGTACACAGGGAATGAGAGGAGGAGGGTACACAAGGGATGAGAGGAGGAAGGTACGCAGGGAATGAGAGGAGGTAGGTACGCAGGGGATGAGAGGAGGAGGGTACACAAGGGTTGAGAGGAGGAAGGTACACAGGGGTTGAGAGGAGGAAGGTACACAGGGAATGAGAGGAGGAGGGTACACAAGGGATGAGAGGAGGAAGGTACGCAGGGAATGAGAGGAGGTAGGTACGCAGGGGATGAGAGGAGGAGGGTACACAGGGAATGAGAGGAGGAGGGTACACAAGGGGTGAGAGAAGTGGTATAGTCAGTGAGATTTAAGTTTTTTTTTTATTCTTTGCTGAGTTGATACAACCGTGGTGGTCTGGAGATTAATGCATGGGATATAGGTGGAAAATTTTAATTGAAACTACATTATATGGTCTAAATCTCTTTGTTTATCTTCGTGCAGTGCCTTTGCACCCGGTGAATCTGATGACAGATTGTATCTCCTGAAATGTCTTCCTTCTGATCTCTTTTATTGGCCTTTGGAAATTCACTGACAATTAATCATTGCTATGGCCTAGTTATGTTACACACTTTGCAGATGTGTTACAGTAAATTTAAAGTGGTCTATAAGTAATATCTTTTATAGCTCAAAACGAGCTTTTTTTAGCAGTTTTCCTTTATTCTAATGATATTTTTATAT
Organism: Chondrosia reniformis; assembly: GCA_947172415.1. Taxonomy (NCBI): domain Eukaryota; kingdom Metazoa; phylum Porifera; class Demospongiae; order Chondrillida; family Chondrillidae; genus Chondrosia; species Chondrosia reniformis. The sequence goes on along the minus strand of OX359195.1, from coordinate 3,049,158 downwards.
TTTTGGTTTTATACATTCATAGATTTGCTCAGTGTTTATTGCAAAAAGAGACTGAAGGTGCTCATCCTCAATTATGTGAGGCTGTCCTTCCATATATGAGTACTCATGAGGAGCTAGCTGAGTCAGCTAAAACCTGTAAGTGAAGTCCAAGACCATGCATCTCATGCTTATCAGTGTTTCTTTCAGAGTATTTAGCAAGGGCGAGGGGCAAAATGATGATAATTGAAAGTTGTGTTCCCAATTTTTGACTAAATATTCACACCTTTTATTAGTGAGAGAGTGTGTGAATGGAAAGTTTACACTCTCTATTGCTCTAAGCTAAACATTTTAGTTTGTAGTGGATTTAGAATATAGAGTATATAGATAGAATGATTGTGGTAAAGCCTCCTTTGCATGTATTATGGACTGTTCCTGCAGTGCTTTCTGTGATGATACAACAAAAGTATATCCCTAGTACTAAAGTCATAGCTGCTGCCAGCAAGTCTTTTGTTCAGGATTCCAAGAGTCTTATGCATATAGTTAAATTGATACAAGACCAAGGCATGAAACCACCTCTGTAAGATGCAAACTGTTGCATGGCTAACCTGTTCTTTAAGAGTGTAGATCATATGTATTTTAGAAAGCTATACAATGTAACTTTGGACAAGCTATTGCAAGAAGGACATACAAAATCTTCAGAAATCTTGGTATGTTAAGTGTTGCACACATTCATGCAGTACAGCAACCATGATATTGTACAGTAACTGTGCCAAGTATTCACAGAAGATCAAGATAAAGAAAAAGACAAAGACTCCCAGGATCACTGATGAAGGGTGGAATTCCCAGAAACGGCTGTCTGACCCAGTGGAGAAGAAGATGAAAGAAGGGAAAAGAAGGAAGAAAAGACTACTGTATCTTCATCTAAAGCTCTCTTTAGGTTTAGTTCCCCTATAGGCTCTTTTTACAGAATAGGCATATAGCATGTAGGAAAATGGTATCTTAGATTTTTCATGATTAATATAAATCACTAATTCTCCTATGTACATGGCTATGAGTCCTAGTCTTCTTGTAACTGTAATACATACAGTATGTTAGTACGTATGTATATGTAAGTACATTCATAAGTATATTTGTGTACGTAAATATATGGATATTCCACTTAGATTAAAAGAATGTTAGCTGCTTGGGATGTAGTTAACTCTGAAACGTACCTTATTATGATGAAAAATGCAAAGTAAGTTTCTTTGACAGATATTGTAAACTGTTATTGGGGTTGTGTGTTTAGCTTGGTGCTTCATATTGCAGAGGTTTCCACCATGTCCTGTCGATATGGGAGACTATGAAGAACAATGTCACACTAAATGCGAGGTTTGTTTAATTATCCAGTATGTGTAATCCAACACAATCAGTTTTAATCGAAGTGTTGTATAAAACCAAATATGCATTAATTTATGTATCTTTTTGGTATGTGTTATTATGCAAAGGCCTTACTATAAGGATTTTTAATTTCCTACCTATGTATGTTTAATGCAATACTTATGTATGGTATATTGGGAATTGATTGCTAGTGTAATAGATTGTGATTTGTCCAAATATCAGGTATAAGTGGTAAAAGATTGTGGTTGAAAGAAAGTAAGATGAAGCTTAAGCTGTATGGAGTAGTACTAATACTAAGTATTTATAATTTAATTGATTAAATCAATGCTTATCAAAAAATTATAGATCTCGCATTCGTTAGATGTACGCATTCAATTCCTGATATACTGTATGTGTAAAAAGATGCCATTGCCAATATTGGATATAGAGCAATTCCTTTGGACGATCGAGTACATCGACTAGTTGTGGCAGATTGACACTGACATAAGTGTACCCCATCAAACGCTTGCATATGGATACAGGACTAGTCTCATCCCTCCTACCATATACCTCACCAAATACAGAGCTAGTAATTCAACCAATTTGTAACTCCTTCCACAGTTCATTATCACTTTGCTTAATGGTTGCTTTCTTAATAAAGGTGGACAATTGCTGGTCAATCAGCTGTTTGCAAACATAGGAATGGCAAAGTATTCACTATCAGTGTTAATCAGCTGTAAATCATAGGCTAATTGTGGGACTGATGTGTTGACAACTAGTTTCTTTGCCAAGAGCATGAGGCCATCAAACCTCAGGTGCTAATTGTCCAGTTGTTTCATTGCTGTCCTTCACTTCTTCCATTTCAAGGCCAGTCCAAAAGTGCATGGTAAGTAATGGTTGCGGCGTTACTGTTCTCTGAGGAGGCACATGCCATTGCTGTAGTTGGTCAGTAACTGTTTTGTCTAAAGGAAGTGGCCCTTCTTTCCTCTTAATGTCTTCAATATAAAACAGCAGAGCAGCTACATGGCTACATGCTTCCCCCTTACATCCCCAGTAGACTGCAGAATTACATAGACAGTGTAGGTGGTTTTGGCCTTGAGTGATGAGTGGCAATATCCCCTTACAATTACCATATCTTTCCCTTCTACTTTGTTAAGCCATACATTTTGAACCAGGTTATCACTAAAATATTTGTAGGCTTTCAAGGATTTAAAAGCTTTCAGACTGTCCTTGTCAAAGGTTTTATCTCAGCTGTTTATGAGGTAGTGATATAGCTGCATGAATGTGAAGTTCTTTAATGAAGAGAGGTCCTTGCAAGAACTGGCAAATCAGCAACACCCAAAGCCATAGCAGCGCCAGATCTACTACCACATGGCCTTGCCAAACTGTCACTGCCAGTGCACTTGTGTTCACAGTGAGTTAAAAGCCATCTGATTAACTCGGCCTTGTTTCCTGACACTTTCACGAACACTTCCTTGCAGTGAGTCTTGAGGCTGGCAACTGTGAGCTTCCTTAGTACATCCAGTAACTCATCTTCTGTAGTTGACATTTTTAGACTTAACATGGACTGTGTGCGCTGCATCTTTGCTTCAAAAATAAGTTAAAATCGTATGATGGGTATAGCAGTTGCAGTTTTTTGCCAACATATCCGGTATTATGCAATTTTTCAGTCATTTTGTGACGTATTTATGCAAGTGGTCTATAGAGGTTATGTGATGATGCAATTTATAATAACGTAATATAGGGGCGGCCATTTTGAGTGGCAAGATGTCGCAACATAGACTATCTATAAACGAAGTGTTAAGTGAGGTTTGTTAGCGTGAAGCTAAGGGTCAGTTTGTAGCGTTCAAAGTCACAGAAAAATAATTATGGGAAAGAGTTGCTGTACTGTACTAACAGGTACTCCAAGTCCTCTGGGATCCCTTTCTACCGCTTCCTACCGACTCAGAGAGAAGGACTATGTGGATTGCTGCTGTAGATCGTAAAGATTGGAACATTTGTGGATTTGTGGTGCCCATTTTATCAATGGATTTAAGAGCAACGATCCTGTTTCTCTTGATTATGTGCCATCAGTTTTTAATCATATCAAAAGTCCAAAAAAGAGAAAACTTACGAAGGATATGGAGAGATATGAGCGAATGGCGATCACTAAAAAGAAAGGGGTTGACAACAATGATAGAATGTCTGCAGCTCAGTCACTGTTGGAAGTTTCTGAAGTTGGAAATGGTTCTGAGTTTTGTGAACCACATTCTGCTTCATTTACTTCTACATCTTTGTCCATGAGTGATATCGAAGACCTAGAATGTAATCTTCAGAAATTCCAATGAAAATAGCAAATTGCTAGGAGAGTGTGAGCCCCTGAAACAAGACAACCAAAGACTTGTTAAAGAGAATAGCACATTAAAGGAACAATGTAAACAATTTCAAGAAGAGTGTAAGCAACTTAAAGAGTCAAAAGCCAAGAGTGATCATGAGAGTAAACTAACTATAACACAATTTTCTTTGTCACAGGAGTCTTTCACAGACAATGATGCCAAAGTAAAATATTATACAGGTCTACCGAATGTTGCCACATTAATGGCTTTATTTGCTTTTTTGCACCGTGTGTAGAAATTGGCAATAGGAGTGCGCTTTCTCAATTCCAGCAACTGATAGTGGTGTTAATGAAGGTGCGTTTGAATGTTGGTGACCAGGATATAGCTTTCAGATTTGGTGACCAGGATATAGCTTTCAGATTTGGTGTAAATCAGTCAACCATCACAAGATGTTTTAACAAGTCGATTGATGTTATGTACATATGACTAAAACCTTTGATCAAGTGGCCTGAGAGAGATAAACTTATGAAGACTATGCCTATGGATTTTAGAAAAAAAATCAGACAATGTGTTACAATCATTGACTGTTTTGAAGTGTTTATGGAGAGACCTACCAATGTAAAAGCACGTGCACAAACTTGGTTGAATTACAAACACCACAATACTGCTACATTTTTGATTGGAATTGCCCCACAAGGTGTTATTACATTCATATCAAAAGGTTGAGGTGGACGTGCATAGGACGTGTATATAACAGAAAATTGTGGAATTCTCAAACATCTCATACCAGGTGATCTAATTTTAGCCAACAGAGGATTTAACATTCATGACAGTGCAGATATGTATTATGCCAAAGTTAAACTACCTCCTTTCACTAAGGGTAAAAAGCAGCTCAGCAAGGCTCAAGTTGATCTGTCTTGTTAATTGTCTGGAGTGTGCATACATGTTGAACGAATTATTGGAGTTGTTAGACAAAAGTACACAATTTTACATCAACACTACCTATTAACTCTATTATGTGTTCTGAGACTCAGGAAAATAGTTTAATTGATAAAGTTGTTACAGTTTGTTATGCACTTTGTAATTGTTGTAATTCAGTTGTATCATCTGATTGAATGGTATTAATAAGTTATGATTCATGCACTGTATATATCTGATTCATTTCATTGAAAAAGGTAATAATTATTACACTAAAACAAAAATGAATAATAAAAAACACTGTAGTATATACTGTTATAATATACTTTCTCGTTCATTTTTTATTATTTCAACAATCTGGACAAAACCATTTACCTTTCGGTACTTTTTTGGTACATAAGCATGAAAAATGAAGCCACTGTATGCAACATGTGTTATCATCACAGGCAATTATTTGCTGGCCATCCTCTGGTTTTGGCAGTAAGACACACTGGTGTGTTCCTATGCTCTCCTCCTGATCATGGTCTGGCGACGTAGGGTTGTTTACTATAGGCTCTTTTGAATAGTACTTGCCGATTATTTCTGGAAGAATGCCAATCTTGATAATAGTATTGACTAGCTGTAGAACATTACTAATGAAAGTTCATCTGGGTAAATTCGCTGAGTAAACAACTCATTTTCAGTCCAGACAATAAAATCTGCATATGAAGCAGAACAAAACTTCAGCTGCGCTTGCACTTGAAAGAAGTATGCATGATAAATATCTAAATCTAAATTCCCTCTGTCATCTTCTTACAGAAAAAATTGAGAATCTTCTGCTGCCTTCTTATTAATTGACTTCTGTTTGCATGAATATGGGCACCTGACTTCTATCACCTGACTTCTATCACCCCTTTTCCACAGCATTCACATTTAACAAAACTATCTGGTGATGTACCCATAAATGGATGTGAGCAATGTATCACCAATCTGCTGTCAGAAATCACAATTTTTTTGTGGTTGCTTCCTTCCTGCGAGGCATATGCTTTTATGGCAGTATTTTCGTGCTCACATCCCCAGGATGTTGCTTCACTTTTAAAACAATTACTTTCAGGGTAACAAACAGACTTGATTAACGACATAGATGGTTGTGACATGTTGGTACATACTGCTGCCTTCAATTTGGATGCTGTGACTCGACCAGCACGCTGCTCAAACCACAGCTTCGAATGAGACTGACCTCGTGTATGCTTCTCTGTATTTGTTGCCATCTCAGTTGTAATGAAGTAATTTTCAAACACAGTTTCACATTGATCAAGAAGTTGAGGATAGGATAACTCTAAATACTTTGGGTCGTAAAGGTCAGTCAATGGTTTCAGAACCATTCCTGTCGTACACATAGGAACAAAAGACTCCGAGAATATGGGAGTAATTGAGAGCCTTTCCGATGCTTCTCTGCGTCTTTGAGTTCATAAAAGTAGGGCGAATACTTTCTTGACATCGCTGTCGGCTTATTTGCCACTCTACGTGGGTACGAATGTCATCCTTTTGCCACTTAAAATGGTGCCTTGACTACGATAACTAATAAGAATCGGCGAATATGACATCATCGCATAACCTCTATACTGTATTTCATAGTACAAAATATTTTATACTCAAATAAGTGAACCAATTGCTAAAACCACAAATAGCATAATTAAGAAATCACCTGTTCATGACAATTATGTTAAATTCTCTATCAAGTAGTCTATAATTAATAAGGTATTATTGCTTATACTATAGGGTTCTGCACATTACTGAATGGACTCTGCTTCAGCAACCCTCCTATGCGATTTATATTCCTTTACAACTTAATCGCTTTATACCCACTATGCCCATTGCAAAATGCCAGAATATATTCTCTGAACTTGTGGAAAAATTTATGGATATTATTAAGTGATATATTTTCCATGGCAGGTGTAATAACATTTTGCAATCCATGAAAAGTGTAATCACTCTTATTTCTAGCAAAACGCTTAGCCATTCCCCAAACTCACTCAATAGGATTTATCTCCGGGTGAGACTTAGGTAGGAACAAGGTAGACTGTTCATATCTAAGGAGTAATCTTTTCACTCTGTTCTTCTCAACCTTAAAATCAGGGAACTCATTCAACTTCTTCACCATGTCATCCTTCACCATTCCTTGCGTATTCATTCCTCTTTTTCTAAAACCACCTTCAAACCTTTAGGTCGCCCATCTGTTAAAACTATGCTTTGAGTTCTTCCATTAAAGATCAAAGGTGAGGTCCTCATCTTTGAAGCCTTCCCTCCTGGATGAACATTCATTTTAGAGGCAACCAAAGCATCGTCATCATAGACAGTATGGATTTTTGCTTGGTCAAAAGCAAAGGTGACATCATACATCTCAGATGGATACTTGAAAGATGCAGTGCAAGCAGCTTTGGCAATTTGCAGCATAAACCTATCAGGTGTGAAGTAGCCTTCATTATTTTCTCCAAAAATCAGAATTTCTCAGGCAATTGGTGGAATAGTATCATCAGTACAATGTTTTTCAGCCTCTGATAAGTGAAGAAAGCCATTGTGCTCATCAATAAAATCAGAAATCTTTAGGCCTTTACTTTGGTCCTTTGGAAGCAAGGGCTTTTTACCCTTTTCATGCCAACCTGAGGTATTACCAACATTAGAGTGGAAGGAAGACTCATCATGAAAGATGAGAACTAGCTCTTTCTCTGCACTATCTATTCCTATTCAGTAGGGATGATAACCATCAGAGGCAGTAGGCAGGGGCTTGTGGGTGTCCTCTAAAACCTTAATCTTATTGGTTCCTGTAGGCAATAACATCTGCTTGCTCATGACCATCAACATATCCTCTTTTAAATTTAGAGAACTCAAATCCTAACTTATTTAACCAATGCCATGCAGTAACAGCTGATATGGTGGAATAGTCATGTGGCTGAGGAAGTGACGGAATAAGGTCATCATTTGCCCATCTTGTAAATCTTGCTGTTGTCAGATTATGGCTTGTGAAGTTTCTTTTCTAAGCCATGCTTTTGCTTGATCAGAAATGTCCTCATCAGTTATCAAGTTTGACCTAGAATAGCTTCCTCAGTTTTCTTGCAAATCCTTCCCATAACTCCTGTAAAAGTCATACCTCCATTGTCTTACAATTCGCTCAGATATCTCAAGATAATTCCCAATCACTGTGGCTGCTGATCTTAGGCGGATGGAGGCAGATAGTAGAATATCAGCAACCAACAAAACAGTCATTCTAAACTTTTAGGAGACTGGTGAGACATCCAGTCTACAAAACAACTTCTTGAAGTTTGGGCATCAAATTTATAGTCATCATCATTGTCAGCTTCCTCTGCAAGTTGTTCTAAAATAGCTTCAGTCGTGTTGAGATCATCTTCTGTATTGTTTTCCCCGAAAGTGTCTATTTCTGACATATCCTAGCCTTCATCGACTTCAGTGATTTGTAACACTTGATTTTCGATAGAATTCTGTTCCTGCGGGTTACGTGAGTCTTCAGTAGTTGGACATGAAGTGCATTCAACAATCGCCAACATCTTCATTTACTTACTTTCAAGCATTTTTCTATTTCTACTCTCGGATAATCACTTTCGCCACCATCTGTCTCACTTTACTGATTTGTCTGCCATTATTCTCAAAAACGAAATATGAAATGATTTATTTAAACGTCCTAAGTAAATGGAAAATAACAAAAACTTGTCTCGATAGATTCCCTTTCTCTACCGGGAAAGAAATAGGAATAGTTGAAAAACGGAAATATTCGAAATTATGCAATTTATCACAAACAAATAATAGGCGTTTCTATGGTAATGCGTAATTACGTGTACATAATAGAGAAATTTGATTGGCTACTTACATTAACAGGCTCTACGAAGGTGTTACCTAGTTTCTTTTGTCCGAAATGAAATCAGCAGTATTGAAAACCCTGTGTTTCCTATTTAATTGTATTCTAATGGATTTTGCTGAGGTGAAATATGAGTGGGACAATTATGGTGAAATGCACTATCTGCTGGCACAACTTTCTTTAGGTGGCCAATGTATCTGGAACATGTTTCTATTGTTACTGTTTTCCAAATCTATTTATTCCAGTTATCAGTTCTTGTTTGGTCTTTGGCTTGACATCTTTTCTTATGAACTCCTTCAGTTCATGCCAAAGGTTTTCTATGGAATTTAAATCAGTAGATTCTGGAGGGGTTTGCCACCAATTAATGCCTTCCTCTTCATGAAATGCTCTTGCTATTCTGGAGCAGTGCTTGGGGTCATTATCTTGTGCAAATCTACACCCCTCAGGATATACATTTCTCTGAAAAGGCAAGAACGACTCCTGCATAATCTTGATGAATAGTGGTGCATTCATCTTTCCCTCAAAAATGCATACACTTGTTGTACCCCGCATGCTGATGCCTCCCCACACATGAACTTTTACATGGTGCTTAGGCTTTGGTTTGTCCTTGGTTTTCCCCTCGCTTGAAGCAGCACCGTTTTATGTGGGAATCTATTTGCACAGTAATTTCATCCGAAAATACAACATCTACAAATGAGTCTAACTTATCTACATTTCTAGCCCATTTCAGTCTCTTCTCCTTATTTTCATCTCTTATCATTTGTCAATATTTTGTGCTTTTGGAGGTCCATCCTAGGTCACTCCTCCATCTTAGTACAGTGGAAAGGGAGACATCAAGACTTTCCTTGTGCAACAATTTTTGCAACTCAACTCCTGTTGTCTCATTATTTTCATCCATTTGCCTATTAATTAGGGTTTTTTACACTAGGAGTGATTTTACTGGGTCGACCAGAGCCAGGTTTACGCTCAATGCAACTTGTTTTTCTAAAATGCTTCAAAAACTCCTGAAGTCGAAGTTTGTAGGCCTTCCTCTTCCAAGGCATCCTTTATTTGCCTGCTGCTCTTTCCCTTCCGATGGTAAAAAAGAATTCTCTGTTTAATATAAAGTGAGTAAACCATCTCGTTCGTAAATCGTCTTCAAAAAGGCAGTAAGATTAACTGACCCAGTAGCACTACCCAATTTGCTGTACAACCATTAAAATTCCTAACCAAACGGTGTAAATGTTCATGATGTTGTGGTATTCCCTATAATAACAGGTGTATGGAATTAGTATATACGGGTATAGAACAGCTCTTTATTACGTACGGATTATGTATGGGTTACATACGGGTTTGCTACGGGATTTAAAGTGGGAAAGAACGGGTGCGGGCATATTATGGGTAGTTTATTTTTGGAGAAATGCTTGTATTGGGCACAATTTCAGATACTGATGTCATGAAGTTCTAAAAAGGATTCTTTGATCCTTTGCAATATATCTTGTACCAATGATACATTCCTTAAATTTATATATTATCTGTCTGCATTTGTATATAATAAATTAAGATTCATATAATTTTATTTCATTTACTTGTATAACCATTTCTTCTTAGTATTGCTTCAGATGTGGTGAGCTCTCTGTTAGCCTTATCTGAATTAGGTGTTAACAGATGGAAGCAGAGTGTACCTCATGGAAAGTTGTAAGTTTATATAAGTTACGAGAGAGTACGGTAGTACTAGTACTCTCTATGTAGGGATGGTACCAGTTTTTTCATTTTCCCTATACATTTGTATAGGATTGAAAATCCGAAATAGGCTGAAAGCCACCGAAATAGGCTATGTATAGTTAAAAATAGACCAGCCATGCTATAAACTGGCCTTCTGCTGGTAAATGAACGAACTTTGAAATATCCCATTTTCGTTTTCTACTTATTCATCTTCTTCGTCATCTTCTTCTTCATCTTCTTCTTCATCTTCTTCGCCCACTGGAACCAAAAATGGAAATAAGCTTTCAGACTACTTCTTTAGTGAAAATAGTTTAAATTTTCTGAGCTGCATTCTTTTGTAGAAGCGAGAGCCATAATGTTATTATTGAGTATGACTGTTTTCATGAACCAAGAGTCAAGGCTTTAATAAATTCACCATTTTAAAGACGTCATAATCAGTCCAAGATTGCGAAACCAAAATGGTTTTAAAATACAAATCTAATTCCTAGCTCATACTCCATAAAAAGTGCAGAAACTAGAAATATTGTAAATTTCTACACAAATGGGGAAGATGTAGGGATGATACAAAAAGAATCATACAACCTAGGGTGTTGCACCATATCCCTACAGCTGTAGTCCCCCTAATATGTATACTCCACACAATGACATGCAGTGAAATAAGTGTAAAGGTTGCAAATAAGTATAGGAAAGTAGGACATAGACAAAGGCTTCCTGTATGTGGTATATACCTATGTACATGGGAAGAATAAGAGTAGGCATCATGCATTTTCTAGTGGGAAGCAAACCATGCAAAGTGCTGCCAGATGTAGAAATATGTTGCAACACCTTTGTTTGTATGATTCATGCACAGCTAATGCTTTCTTCTGTAATATCATTTATTGTTTCTGTACGTTTTGTGCCATCCCTACATCTTCCCCAATTTTATAGAATTTTTTTAATATTTTGCATTTGAATATCCAAGTTACAATCAAACCACAAGTAATCATTTTCAACCATCCTGAAGAGGGAAAACATAAAAGAATCAATTTCAGGGGAATGAACCCAGGATAGCTGTTTATGACCACCAGTGCTCTGTCACTGAGCTACAGTTGCCAGAGCAACTGTATTGTTGATGTTATCTGCAATCTCTCTGTTGTTATTCATATATCCCTCTTATACTAACTGCAGAGTAATTAGTACGTATATCATGTGCATACGTATGTACATTAGATGAGGAAGTTTATGCTTCTGTAATCAGATTCAGATACTCTCTTATCTGAGTTTGATTGGGAAACTGTGTTCTCTTTACATGATACGAGTGTCTTGTTTAAGTAGACTTGGTTATTGTCAATTTGGGTTGCAAAAATTTAGGAATGAAGGAGAAGCTACTGTATAGTTAGATAACATAACAGAGAAAAGGGAGGAGACACAGCAAAGGTTTAGTAGCCCAAGTTTGAGATTATGACCTATTCTGCTGTTATAGATTAGGAAGAGCACTTGTGGTTTGAAACTCACAACTCACAAATACATTATTCATAATTAAGAGTATACAGGGTTACTTTTACAGGAGGTAGTGGGTGCATTTGACCCTCTCAAAAGATTTTTCTTCCCTTGAATGAAGCCAGATTTTCATTGCAAACAAACATATTGAATTAGGTAGTCCTCTTACAATGTGTTTTGTTCTCCTATTTGACAATTTGTAAAGAAACCCAAGCTTGAGTTACATATCTACGTAGGATGGAGCCTTACTCAAAAATACATTCACTAGGTCAATTAATTAATGTACTTGAGTTACCTGTGGCTGTCCCATCTATATATTATTTCTATAGCCTTGACCTAATCCACAGAGTAGTTATTCATGACCTACTCAAAAGTGGTTGTACTCTACCGCCGTCACTTGTGAGCAAGCTCTTCAGTCTATACTGTCGTAGAGCCAAAGTGAAAAATGCTATTGAACTCTTCCTTGATCACTGCAAGTATCTTAAAGCTCTCCCTGAAGAAAAGGTACCTAAAAGGATTATTACTTTCGTAATTCGCAAGTTTATCTATTGTTTTGTTTTGGCTAAATGTAGGGCTATACTGAACTAATTGATGCTGTTGTTCTGAATCCTAGATATGCTGACTCAAGGTTTGTGCTTTGGAGAGGTGAGTGCATATTTGTTTACTCATATAGTACCTTCCACCTTGTACACACAGTCAGCCAAATAGCATCTGGTGAATAGCCTATATATCCTTTTGTTCTAAGGAAGCATGACTGATTAGTAATATCTGTCAACAAAATGTGTGGAAATGTAGTCACTTCGCAAAAAGTGGAAAATTGATGTTTGACTGGTCTTGTAACTTGCCCTTTTTATTTGGGAAGGGGAGGAAAAGGTCTGGTAATATACCATACACTTTCTTCGTCAAGACATGGTGAATTAAGAGCCTGATCAAATGGCATAATGCTAAGAAATGCAAAAATAATGCAAGGTTGGCTTCAATATTTGTTTTGAATAAGATTGGATCAGAACAACACCTTGCAAAGGAATATGCTCTTGGACAGCATGTCGCTTTTGTGGTTGGTGAGGTTCACTGTAAGCTACTAAATTAATTACCGTAGTTAACTATAATGCATTTATTTATGCATGCATTGCACTTTACTATGCTAACCAAAGTATCAAATCTGAACAAGGGGGGATAATTCTGCAAAGCATTTAGGGGCTAGGTGATGTATGAAGCGTCAGAAGAGAAATTAATGTACCTGTAATAGCAGTTACTGCAATGGCAACAAAAGAAACATGTTAAACTTCTATTTTCTACTTTGGGTATTCACTGTTTCTCAAGTAACTGAAAAGGAAGGTATTGCATTCTCCATTTGTAGAATAACATGCATTCTATCAGCCTCCAAGAGTTGAAAATCCTAAGTAAATTATTTCCAATGTTACTGATATTCTGCCAAACAATTAGTGACTGTACAAGTATCTATGAACACTTCGTCAATACCTTCGATAGGAATGCACAAATCCAATTGGTGCACCAAACATATCCTTCTTTCTTCTTGTAGTATTGTCACTGTCCTGAGTTCTAAGGAGGTGACGGTACACTGCAAGTGCTAATTTGCACAAGTACACTTGGTATGAAGATGGATTATTTGGTAGTGATTTATTGGGGTCCACTAAAAGATATGAAGGCCTACGTATGTGAAAGAGATCGACAGGAAGGAATACATTATGGTAAAACATAAGTATGCTGTTCTATGACAGTGCAAGAGTGGGCAGAGTATGTAGGAGTGTAGGCCTATACACAACAATGTATAAGAGGCATTTGCACATACTTTTCAAGTATGCAGCTCAAATGTCATGAAGACCTGCATGTACTGCAATTTGTGCAACAATATTGTAAATATGTTAAATGTCATATTCTTTGGCAGATAAATCACTTTAATATTTGAAAAAAGTAGGCTATGTTAATATTGCTTAAGATGACAAGGAGCATTGTCAAGTAGAAGAATGGTCTTCCTATTCTCCATTATATATCTTCTGTTTAGTTTTCCCATCACCTTATGCATAATTTCAAATGTCATCCATGCCGTTTTATTGGCATTATATGGTATTCCATGGGGGCTAGCCTTATCTTACAAACTTTTGAAATATCTTGGCAATTCAGACCTGCCAATGACAATAGGAGGTTCCTTCCCACCATCAGCATTGGCAAAAAAGAGTATTGATAATCTGTTTATGGATATTTTTCCACCCTTGCATTGTGCTGCCAGTATGTTTTCTGGTAAAACCCTATAGAAGGAGCTAGGTTCATCTGCATTCCAAGCATCTTTTGCACTGTATCCAATCAAAAAGTCTTTTATTCTATCATACCAAACTTGGACTGTCACTTCAAATACAATAACAGACTCCCCACACAGCACTAGCTACCTGAGATTGTGTTGCCTTTTAAAACAGTCTAGCCTCCCATTTGATACCTTAAAAAAATCTGGATTGCTCAGTTTGCCGGCTAGAATACGTGCTTCTTCTTGGAACATGATTCCTGATATAGGTACATTTCTTTCTCTACCTAGATGTCCACATACTCAGTTGTTCTGTGGCGTTTCTTGTCTTCTTTAGCATTGCTTTCATATTCCTTTAAGATTTCATGCTGATGCTGTAAATTGCCTTGTATTTGAGTCCGGGCGCAATTATAATGAGATGCAATCTGGTGAGTTCCTTCCTGAGGATTGGCTTTCTTATAATGAATCACTTCCACTCTCTTCTTTAGTGAAATTATTGCCTTGACATTGTATAGTATAGTGCATTGCACATGTAGCACATGGTTAACTGTTTAAGTATGTAGAGGAACCACTAAGTTTGAACTGATGATGTACATGAAATGATAGGTAGTATCTGTTTCTATCACAATGATCAGGAAAGTTATGGAACAGCAACTTTTTCAACTCTTAGGCATTTTACTGATTAAGACCCTCAAGATTTACTGTTTCCGCTTCTCAACAATGTCTCTTAATGTACATATACATTAATAGATATAGCAGTTATTCAACTGCTTGAAGGGTTTAATAGTTTTATGAAACCAAAATTTATATGTATTAGTTATACCGTGGTGCTGAGGTGTATATGGGTTTTATATGTACGAGTCACGAGGGCGCATAGTGAGTATGAGTGATATATACTTCGTCACTTCTTATCGTTATTTGGGGGGAGGATGGTTCTGCTAGCGTCTGGTTGTTTTTGCTTAAACGCTGATGACTTCATAGAATGCTCTTGCCCTGACTACTCCAAATTTCCTAAATGTAAGGAAAATTGTCCACCCTCCAAAAAGAATGTCTTGGTTTACCATATTTGGGCAGGGATATAACAGGATTTAAGAAGCCGATGCAGTATATAGCTTCTTAAATCCTTTTATATCACGTTTACAAAATTTAAACACAGGTGGTTGCCCTGGCAACGGAGTATATAAACTTTATTACCATATTTGGGCAGGGATATAACAGGATTTAAGAAGCCGATGCAGTATATAGCTTCTTAAATCCTTTTATATCACGTTTACAAAATTTAAACACAGGTGGTTGCCCTGGCAACGGAGTATATAAACTTTATTACCATATTTGGGCAGGGATATAACAGGATTTAAGAAGCCGATGCAGTATATAGCTTCTTAAATCCTTTTATATCACGTTTACAAAATTTAAACACAGGTGGTTGCCCTGGCAACGGAGTATATAAACTTTATTATAGTGTCACACAAATTACTGCAATGCTTTAGTGTGTGTAGTATATTAATTACCTATATATACTGCAAAAATAATAAATATCAGAGAGTACGGTAGTACTCACTAAGTAGGAATGGCCGAAAAAGGATGTCCACCCTATCTAATTAACCCTATTACCGATTAACACCTCATACATCGCCAACGAAGCGATTTTCTG
The DNA here is from genome assembly GCA_947172415.1 of Chondrosia reniformis. Classification (NCBI taxonomy): domain Eukaryota; kingdom Metazoa; phylum Porifera; class Demospongiae; order Chondrillida; family Chondrillidae; genus Chondrosia; species Chondrosia reniformis. Next base: position 3,033,640 of record OX359195.1, on the reverse strand, counting down.
TTATATTCGGTTATTTGCAGCCATTCATGCACTCTTTTCTAAATGCCAAAACGTCTTTCGACGCTCTAAAGCATTCAAAAAGCGGTTAACCAGGAATAGGCCCATTCTCATTTTTTCTTCTTTCGTCAAATGGACTAGCGCTAATATGCAAACTTATGCGGGCACATGCAAGTTATAAATCGTTATAAATGTTTCCGAACTAGGGAATAGACAGCACTAAATCTGAATGAGCTCTACAGGAAACGGATTAATTATTAATAGCGAAAATTATGGTCTTTTCGGCCGCCATTTTTAGATAAGAGATCATGGTTTTTGGTACATCTCTCTTGTCTGAGACGTTATTTTGAGATTTTCGCCAAGAAAATTTACAAATCAATCTAAAAAACAAGTTATATTAAGAAGAAAAAAGGGGGAATACAAGTAAATAAAAAACAATTACAAAAATGATGTTGGAAGTAGGAATGGCAATGTTCACTAATACATCTGCAAAAAGACACTGATTATATGATAAGGCTAATCATACAGAAGTTGCATATACTGAAATTTAAGTAACTTAACCATACACTTCTGTGTTTGGGCGCACCATTCCTACTTCAGGTTAGTGCACCAAACACAGAGGTGTATGGCTACCCCTCAAGAAATGAATACTATATTTACCCTTTTCCCGGTCGCGGACCACTCTCGATTGCTTTGGAATCCTTGGGCATATCAGGATTCTTGGCTCTTGGCTGAAGGTAGGAGGATAACCTCAGGAGCTACAACTTTGGTCATGCACTCTTGATTACTTTGGAATCCTTAGGCATACATCTTTGGTCATACACTCTAGATTGCTTTGGAATCCTTTGGCATATTAGGATTCCCAGCTCTTGGCTGAAGGTAGGAGGACAATCTCCTCAGGAGCTACAACTTTGGTCATGAACTCTCGATTGCTTTGAAATCCTTAGGCATATCAGGATTCTTGGCTCTCAGCTGATGGTAGGAGGACAACCTCCTCAGGAGCTACAACTTTGGTCATGCACTCTTGATTGCTTTGGAATCCTTAGGCATACATCTTTGGTCATACACTCTCGATTGCTTTGGAATCCTTGGGCATATTAGGATTCCCAGCTCTTGGCTGAAGGTAGGAGGACAACCTCCTCTGGAGCTACAACTTTGGTCATGCACTCTCAATTTCTTTGGAATCCTTGGGAATATCAAGATTTCCAGCTCTTGGCTGAAAGTAGGGAGACGACCTCTTTAGGAGCTACAATTGTGGCTCGATAGCTTTGGAATCAAGGTTGGGTGTACTGTAGCCAAGACCAAAGAGTGCACTTGTGTGACTATGGGTTCTTTAATTTGCTGAAGCTTTCTCTCAATTCCTCCATTTGTCTAAGTCATTCTAACTGTACGTTGGCAGCAAGCCTTACCTAATAAAATAAAAAACTGGCTTTACAAAATATGTACGTGGTTGTCAGTAACCCTTTCCGGTTTCACAGGCTATTTGGCACCCCAGGAAATATGGCACCCCCGTACCGAATTTCCTAGGAAATTTGGAACCCCTATATAAAGTCAGAAAATGTTGCATCCTGGGTGCAATATTTACTAGTCTATTTTATACTGCATGCAAAATAAGTTGTAATGAGAGTCATAACATATCTGAAATAAAACAAGAAAAAAATTAGACAAGTTTACAAAGACCGCAATGCCACTTCAAATCAACATCATGAATCTCTGTCTGTCAATGGCTTGCGTTTTTTGTTTTCTTTTGGCACTTCCTTCTTCTAGCTGGAAATGGCTGCATGTGTTCTTTGTCAATGCAGTCTGCAAGGTACTGTCTCAATTGCGTGATAACAAAGAACTCCTCTTCTGGCACCTGACAGTGGCATAGCGCAGCCTGAGCTTTCTCAATATTGGCATATGCTTTGTCATGAAGCTTTTTCTGCAGTTCCAGCATACTCTGCACTTTTGCATCCGAGTCGAGTTTGTCATCAGGATTCTCCTGCACTGAGTGACATCAATTGGAAGGTGAGCTTCTCGTCCATACATCAAGAGGAATGGAGTACACTTTGTTGAATCCTGCTGGCTTGTCTGAATGTTGTCCAAGAGATCATCCCAGTCATCTTGGCGATTGTTCACAAGCTTCTGCAACTGTGACTTCAGGATTTGATTAAAACGCTCATTAAGCCCATTTGACTGAGGGTGGTAGGCGCTGGTCATCCTATGCTTGAAGCCTGTAAGCTCTTCTAGGACATCAACAAATTGGTTGCAGAACTCCCTTCCCTGATCCGAGACAATCTCCTTAGGGTATCCATGTCTAAAGAACATCTTGTACAGGAAAGCAGCAACATGTCTTGACTCTTTTGTCGGAATAGGACACTCTTCTGCCCATTTGGAAAAATAGTCAGTAAGAGTAATGCAATATCGATTGCCATTTTTGCTGACAGGAAACTCGATGAGGTCGATGCGTTTGGCAACAGTTCTGTTTTAAAGTGTCGTAACTTCGGATCCGTAACAGCTATGATACTTCCCATTGCACCATTCGCTAGTAGAGTAAACTGAATGTTCGACCACCATCAAATTCGGTCACTCATGGTTTAACGATGAAGACAGAAATTTTGCCACTTCTTTGCTAAGATGACCATACACGTAGCCCCACTTAACACCCCGATTTTCAGGCTCATAGGTGTTTGCATACTGACGATACAATCGAAAATCTACAGTGGCCGAAAAAATGCTGATTCGGCAAAATCAACGGTGCTTCGGACGATGAACATATTGCTGTTAATGAATTTTCAATTTGCATCACATTTGGCCTAAATTTAGGTTGATCCTTTGACTCTAAAGTGATAAATTTTAGGACCCAATCGTCTTATCTTAGCCAAACTACAGTGTTCAGCTTGATGGTCTTCACGTGATCAAATCTCAGACACATTGACATTTGATTTTCTCTATTAAAAACCATCCCTTTGAGAAATGCTAACATCAGAAGGTAGGAACATGTTATTACTTCTTGTACACAAAGCAAAAATTGCCACACCTATAGATTAGAAATCCACTCATGTGAGTAATTTATTGGACCGGATTTTGGCAGTTAAGTGCTTATCGTACTGTTTATTGGTACTGTTATTTAAGATCTTTTGGAGTTATATACCTAAAAAATTCTAAGGACATGTACAGAAAGCTTAATTAGAAAATTCTAGATTTTGCAAGTTGCCATATGAATGGAAAAGTTTTGCAAGCAATTTGAAGTTCATATGGTCCAGTAGTGCATGGCAGTCTTTATATAACATACCAGTAAATGCAGAACTATATACATGATGCACTGAGTGTTAACATACATGGCTTGCCATACATATTGTTCACTCACAAAGCAGAGTAAATATATTATAGCACTATAAATGGCCTAAAAATCAAGTGTTCAACATGCAAGCTATTACAGCCATCTAAAAAGTTAATTGTTCTGCAGCAATTAAGGCTTGAGTTACATTGCAGTACTTTTCATGTTGATGTGCAGAGTTTACACTTCCATGTGACTTCTTCACACTGCAAAACCTCTTCTATTACTACGACACATGTAGTATGATACCATTCACCACATTTGTCACATAAAACCATCTGTCCCTCCTCTATTAGTCGGCAGGTACAGAAAATAGGCAGAACCAATTCTAATGCCTGATTTATGGGACAATCCAGTTGGCAAAGCTACAGAAGGAAATTTTGTTATCTTCCTTGTTTCAATGCATTGCATTAGATGATTTCTCATATCCTTTTGAGCATACTTGTATCTTGCTGGATCTTTCCCAAAGCATAGACTTGTAGCAAATTCAATAGAAAACAGACCACAGTCAGAAGCTCCTTTCTGGGTTGGGACATCTAGATCGTTGCTTCTTAGTCGCAGTTTTCACACCTCCAGAGGCAGGCCAGAACAAGGTTATTGAAAAACCAGTGGCCGAGCAACGTGCATTCCACAAAGCACTCTCAAACGTGAGTTGTTGCGATTGCAGGCTAACCACTAGAGGATTAGGGAGTCCAAGCCGAAGCAATTCGCTGTAGGAACTATCGAACGTGAAAGCTGAAGGCAAGCGCAATTTCTGTTGCATACGCGAAATGTTCGCATGGACTCTCACAATTTCCTCGCCCTCTTCTTGCAGATAATGCATTTGTCCTGCTTCGTGCTACCAGCGGGATATAGTCCTTTCGCTAGGTATAGTCTTGTAGCTCCTTGTAGACATTGTTGTCACTCTTCTCGATGACAATATCGACTTCTGCTGCGTTGGGCTCTTTGATTCTCTCCATGACAGTTGTTGACTGCTTCAGATTATCCACTTATATATTCGTCCGTATAGAAGCGCGAAGTTGAAGTGTAGAAGTTTTCGCCCGTATAGTGGAGGTCGCAAAATATGGAGCACCGATTAGGACAAAAATTGATATCATTACATGGAAACAAAATGAAATGCGCAATAACCATTAGCGCGCTATTGTTTCACGCAAACTCAACACCGGAACACAGTTACACGCAATTCTGCGTATGTATACAAACATTTGCACGCTAACATTTTACGCTGTGAACTCTACTAAGCTCTTTTAATCAGGCAATTCAAAGACCTGGAGCATTAAATAATGGCAGTTCCTTGGAAGAACTACTCTTATTAGTTGAAGTCATACTAGCCTATAGTGCTTTGCTGGGCTGTGTCATTACAGATCTACCAGATATAGATGTTGTTATTAGTTCAACAATCACTGACATACTTGATTCTGTTAGGACTATTGTTGCTAAACTAGAAGCTATTTTTGAAGAACACCAAAGATGTAAGCTCCCATTTGCAAGAGGAAGGCCCAAATTAGATATTACTGAAGGGCAAATGCTTGAGCTGTTGGATGCTCAGTTCTCTCTTACTGGCATTTTGAAATTGCTCGGCTGCTCATCTAAAATTGTAATAAGATGATTAATTGAATTTGGACTGACTCAGGTACAATGGAATCCAGTAAATGATGCAGAATTAGATATGACGGTATCAAAATTTATTGATGAACACCCTATTAGTGGACAGCACATTATTATGGGATACCTACGATCATGTGGACTACGTGTTCCAAGAAGAAGAGTTAGGGAAAGCATTATGAGGGTTGATCCTATTGGAGTTCAATAATGTGTGGTGATGAATCATAATAATTCCAAATCCTTTTTGCATTCATGAATCTGCTCATTGTAAGATCAATTGATTGTAATCAATATTGAATGAATTAAAATAATGTAACTGAAATGTTAATATGTTAATTAAATGTCAAGTTATACTGTTCGGAAAAATCAGAAATGTCAAGTTCAAATGGTAAAATAATCTATAGCTAAAATGCATAACTAGATCAACAGTGACTGTAATGTCATCAGCCTACTAAATAGCTAAAAAGTAGCTAGATTTGAAAGAAACCATGTAATGTCACATGTTCTCTGAGTTGAGCAACAGGAACATCTTCACCACATGTATGACAGGTTTCACGGACCTATAAATTCAAAAAAGGATTGGCATGCAAATATATTCTTAATTGCTAAATATAATTTCATCAGTAAATATGCAGAGTTGACATACACTTGCAAGGGCATCATCAGTGTTGATTGCAACTGCTGTTGGGGTAAGATTCAAATCTTTCTGAATTGGTCTAATATAAACCTTAGACCTCCCTACATATTCTTGTGTTGCATGAGGTGACAGAAAAGCAGGTGAAGGTAGGCATTCCAACTGATTACTGTTGGGAATACATTTCATTAGTTCATACCCCCAACATCCTTCAGTTGTGGGTATGCTTCCGTTATCTTTTCGTGGTATGCCTCTGATGTGCAATCTAAATCTGGGAATGTAAGCGTTTTTTCCCACAGCCCAGCTTCCAACAATTGTTTTCACTCTATTCCTTTTCTAGGAATTGTATCACTTATGCAGCTTGCAACACACATAAATTTATGTGTCCATTGTGTGCGTTTAGGTGGAGGTGGTGATGGATGCTTGCTAATTCGGGCTCGCTGCTTCCCCTTTCCCATGTAGGGAGCAAAGTTTCTTCTGTGTTGAGCAGCCACACTCACCTTTGTCTTTTCAAATAAATGCTCTTTAAGAGATTTCAAACTGTTAAGAGCACTGCTTGTTTTCTTTTGGAGATCATCTACACCTACATAAGATATAACATAGCTACAATTAATGAAATATACTAGTCAACATGCTAATTGTAGCTCACTCACATGTAAAACGTGTAAATGCATGCATAAGTTTTCTGTGACCAACAGCACTTGGTTGGATTTTATTTTTCATGTAGCAGACTGTGTAATTTCAAATTGCCTCTCAATAACTGCAGTGCATATTTTCTTTATTAGCCACACTTAAATGCTGCAATTACAACCCACCTCTTTGGGCTGTCATAGCTTATACTAAAGTGCTAACAATATCACAGGACAGGAAAGAATTTGAATCCATGGTATGTAAAACTGTGCATATAGCCCTACCATATAAAGTAGTAAGGACCATACTAGTGTACTTACACATATACTGTATAAATTCCATTTACATGGCTGTAATTTCTGGTTGAGAAACTATAGCTGTATAGTCGGAAGGTTCACTGATGACCAATTATGGAGCCTGGAAGTCCTTTTGTTTGCATGAGTAGCTTAAGATTGTAATTCTGAATCAAACGTATTGTGTTTTTTTAAACTAATACAGTAGTTAGTTCTCTTTTGAAGGAAACGTTAAGAGTATGTAGAGTAGCAGCATAGATATTACCACTATTTTACTTACAGGTACAACAGGTTCTTAGAAGGGGAAGCCATAATAAATGTGAGTGAATTTACAGCATGTTATTGAAGCTGTCACTTAGTCTGTGTTGCAATGTTAAAGATGTAAGTGTTCTTTTCCCCCATAAGCTAAAATTTAACGAGGAATATAAGTGTATCTGCATGAACAGAATGTTTGAATCATTTGTGGACTAAACATATACATACAAATAGTTGTAGAAGGGATATTAGAATTGGCTCTTTATGATAATAATAATAATAATGACACCCTTCTAAGCATTGATACTACATAGTAACATTTTGGAAATGAAATGTGATTATTACAAACTTTGACTACATACGTACATACTTAAACTGTCTATAGAAGTTTGTCAAAAGACTGACTTTATTAGTGTATTTGCTAAAACTGGAGGTTTAAATATTTGAAAGGTACATAAATTCATGCAAAAGCTGTGTTAAAGCTGTTAAATATCACAGCAATATGATTTTATTTCTGTTGCGTTTGATAAAAAGCAATCATGTCCTTTTTCCGCTTTGTGGGACTATTTCCATATCTTTGGGTTAAGATAATTTACTCCTGAAAGCTTTCATGAAGATTCTAAAAAGGTGACAATGAGACAATATGCACAAAAATTTCCTTAAATGTACAAGTTACTTTTTATTATGTTTTATTCTAACTAAAGCCAGGTGATTCCAGAGATGTTTTTAAACATATAAAGGTCCAAGTACTTGTACCCTTGTTTAATGAGTTTGTTATACTACTACGTATATGCTTAATTTTGAAATTAATATAAAGTCACTACACACTCTGGAGTCTTACATAATTTTGAAATGATGATTATCAAAGTGTAAGACCTAGGTTTTAGATGTATTAGTCTCCTTTGTATGTAGTTATCACTCTATAAAATGTACCTACTGTACCTACATAAATGTGATTTGTATATAAAGTTTTGTACGTATGTGTTATCTACAATTTTTACACATAGATATAACTCTTAAACGATACAACTGGCTTATTAAAGGATGCAGTCTTTTGAAGGCAAAACATTTAGCAATAGAAATACTGAGGCAGTTAATAAGACAGGTATTGTTAACATGCAACTGTATGTTATAGTTTATTAAAAAAATGCCAATGCCCACTGTATATAAGTTGTTATTTAATCAAGGGTTGATAATCTATTAATTGAACTCTTTTGTAGTATTAAACTTACTAAACTATTAATAAGTGTTAGCAACTTCGATTCTCTTATTACTTTATTTGCATAGTACACATTATCTCTCCTTCATGAAAATATACCTATGGTTGATTATCACTAGAATTATTCCTAGGTTTACCCAGGTATCATGTGTTTGATGGTAGTCAGGACCATTGTAGGTAAAGGTGGCCCTTCCCATTGGAAATTGGCTGTGTTTAGCTTGTTCATCAGCTTATTTGATAAAGTAAATCATTCCTAGTTAATGTTTGTACTTACTTACGTAGTTTGTATGTAGGTTGGAATTCATGAATGCAGCATTGTTTTGTAACTAGTTTGCTTCCCAGCAAGTGCTTGTTGTGTTTATGGTTTCCTTATTATTTGAGAATGGCTACATGTGGTTCTCTGACTATACATAGGGTCACATGCCAAATAAGGACACACTTGATGAGCTGATGTTTATGATCAAAACAAAGGAAGATTTTGACTGGTATCTTGAGGTCAGGTAAACAGCATTTACAAGGGCCTATAATGCATGCATACTTAATATGGGATGACACAGTAGTTCAATGCCTATAGCTACTGAATGTGCCTTTTTAATAATGTTCATTGGTTACCCCATATTGGCTACAATGATAAGGGTTACTAACTGCTGTATATCTCTCCTTCTTATTAATGTACCAATAACCTTGCTGAATGTTGACGCACAGCAAGGAGTGTCTTCAAAATGGTAGTGGTTGTAAACATTGCTCATTTTGTTGGTATAATTGTTTTTTGGGCTACTGCGTAGTGATAATGTGTAGTTCCTTGAGCAGATCAAACAGACAGATATTTGGACACTTTCACATGGTTTCTGTTGATTATGTAATATTTTAAGACCTTGAATATGCTGAATCACATTGTATTAAAATTTGTATGTACACCATAAATCAACCACCTATCACTTCAGTATGTAATTAGTTCCTACAATTTCCATAATAGGTTGTGTTCAAAGAGTTCAGCATGGTTCATTCTTCTATAACCTCTAAAGAAGCACTGGATTGTTTTCTGGCTACATATCGAAGAATTGACTGCTATGAAGCTAATGCAACGAAGTTGGTTTCCTTTGGTGATGTCGAGATAATGTTTTATAAGTAAAATGGACATTATGAGTATTACAGGAATGAAATAATTTCTTTAAGACTACACCCTCTAGTGCAGTTTGGGGTCCTTTTATGTTTTTCATGACCATGTTTCCTAAGTTGACTAGTCTTTGTAATTGCTCTCAAATTACACAGTTGCATACATACCTATGTTTACCACACCTTACCTTTTAATGGGCTTCTGCATTGGCTTATAATGGTGAAACAGCTTTTCTCTTACTCTTAATTTATGCAGATCTTTCATTAGAAGACCATCTACTGGTTTGCTTAATTTCAGATTAACAGAAACTAGTGAAAATGTCGCTAATGTTAGACATTGTATTGCAAAGACAGTGTCAAGTTTAATTGTCCATCCTGAAAACCATAGGAGAACTGAGGAAGCATTGAGACATGTGTTTGAAGATTATTTATAGTATATATATGTATGTATTCAAATATTTCTGTTATACGCAAATTTTAAGATTATGGCATGCCCATGGATGAGTAATAGCTAATTAAAAAGTCAAGCAGATTATCTGAAATCAAGAGGCTTGAAACATATGTATATATGTAAATTATATTATGCCACTTGTATCTGAAGTCATGGATTATACTTGGCCTCATATATACATCATTCATATTATATTTACATACCTTGACATTTCCTCAGCTACTGCTAAATGTGCTGAATTATTGACAGGGTTGTATCCTTTCTTTTGATGTATTGAGTATATTAGTAGCCTCTACTGTCATCCTTGGAAAATTTCAATTCAAGGATTATAGGAGGCAGCAAAATTTGCTCTCCATGAGGCCTTATCAAGATGAAGAATTTGTACAGCTACATGATAGCTGCTACTCTATTGCAAGAGATTCTATTAAGTCTATGGAGCCTTACACTAAGGATAGATGCTTTGATTCAGAAGCTTCACAGTTTTTTAATATAGCAATGACAGATCTTGCACGAGAAGCCACAGAAAAATTAGCTAAAATGCAGCATTGTCTATTGTGTTTACAATGTCCTGCAGCTCTTCAGCATAGCCATGTTGTACCTAAATCTGTTTTAACCTTCTTTTCAGATTCAATGGGTGAAACCATTACTAAAAGATGTCTTAAGGATATAAATGTACCTATGAAAAGGCGCTTTAAATTTCGTTCCCCCAATGAATTTGCCTTTTTTACCTTCTGTAAGAGTTGTGAAGGTGTCTTTAATGAAGGGGGAGAGAAGTTTCTAACTAATTTTTTCCTGAAAATATATAATCACAAAGATGTTGACTGTCTTAAAAAAGAGTATATTCTGGAGTATGAATCGTGGCTATACCATTTTTGTATAAGTACCCTATTCAGAGCAGTTGGTGTTATCACTGGAATACCTTCTTATATGGAAAGCCAGAAAGTTTTCAACTTTTTTATTAAATGTAGGAAATTCCTTTTAGGAGAGATCAAGGCAGACTCAACTGAACTGCCTGACTTGTATTTGCTGTTCAATCCTACAAGTGTACCTAATGAATATAAGGATAGGATGCTCAATCAGGTCTTAATCTGTCCTGCCTCCTTCTTTTGTGATGATATTAAGCTCAATGATGGACTGAAAAGTCCACCTCAAGTGGCTCAATTTTTAGTAGCACATATAGGTATCATTAATATTTTGGTGCCAATTGAGTTTCCTTCAATTGACTTGGAGCAAAACTGTCATAAGGTTTCTCCAATAAAGGGAAAATGTATTATTCCTAAGGAATCAGATAGAATCCTTCCTAAAGGAGTATGGCAGATGTTCTGCCAGCAGTCTTCAGACTTTAGACGTGAAACTCTTAAGTCATTATTTCACAAGAAAGAAAAAGAACCAAAAGCTATGCCAACAGCCAAAACTGAAGCCAAAATGCAGAAACTAGAAGCTGTTAAATTGTAGAAGATACAGAAAAAGATCAACTTATATTTGCTGACCAATGTGAAAGTGAATCAAAAGCAGTACTGAATTTGCTCCCTGAGCAGTTTATCATAATAGAAGAAGATGCAGTTGTATCTATGCCACCTAATTATCACCTTTTACTTCACTATAGCACACCAGATAGTGATGATACAAGTGTTGCCTTCATAGGTGTGCTAGATAAGCAAAGGGTTCCTTAAGACCATTTGTTATTCATTATCAATCCAATTTAAGGAATGTCTTTGCAGCTAGATTTTTTCTAACACCATCTGGCCAAGTTGATGACATAATTTGTGATACTACACTTGAGGGATATTCAACTTTTTTGCTTTTAGTGAATCGTTTGAAAGACTCCATTTTAAGTAATCTTCCTGTAATACTTCAGTCTAGAGGGTTTGTCAATCTTCAATCACTGATGTATCATTATAAGCACAGGTAAACCCTAACTACTGCATAGTGTACACCTTTTTGTTATATATATATATATATATACAAAGTCTGTCAATACGTAAATCGGAAAATTCTAGATCTTCTGTAAACAATTACCCTCTTCAGTGGACATCTAGCTTATAGAATTCAATTACTTTACCTTCTTGTATGTATAAGATATTTCAAATAGGATTCATATTGAAAAGGGGAGTTTATTGCATGTAAACCTGAGCTGGGCTATAATTGCAAATAATAAACACCACTGGATATTACACCAACCAACCAAGCAACAACCATCTACTTGGCTGGTTGGCTTCGCTTTGTGGTTCATTGATGATTTTTGCCATCATTGGATGACTGGGAGGTCATCACTGGTTGGCATAATATCCAGTAGTGTTTATCATTTGCAGGCTTCATAATGGGTGAATATATAGTTCCTTGTATAAACACACATTCTTCTTATTATATAGTAGTGTATAGAAATGCTTAACTGGCTGACGACCATTTGAAGTCCTGTATATGTATCATTCACAAAATGCATAAATTACCATATCTGTGGCCATAATGCATGCATATACGTATTTATAGATATGCAAACACTCATGTGGGTACAACATAAAAATGTTTAAGTGGTTTATACTGTACATGAATATTTTAAAGATTCTTTATTTATCAATTCTTAGTACTTTTGGGTCCCCACTTTTATGAAGTGTAGAACTTTTCATTGTTGCTGGTATTGCTCTAAGAGATGTGAAAACTGTTTGTCAAGAGCATCAGTAATGACAAAACCAATTACAATTGATGGAATTCAAGTGAAATTTTGTGGCCAGTCTTGTCAAAATTTGTTAATGGAAAGTAACAATTCAATAACTGTTAAAGCTCTTGCAACAAATAGGTCACATTCTAACACACCAAACATTCCCGATGGACACACAGAAGTGGTTGTTATGTCTGGTGAAGGCATGGGTTTAAGATTCAAGGTCGGTGTCAGAAAGGGCTACTCTTCTCCAAAATATCCTCAAGGAAGACATTATTGCATCTTTTTATGCTGAACACTCTTCTCTCAGCAATGTGCTGAAATATTTCTTAATAGAGATGCTAGTCCAGATTGTCCACTTCCTCATGCAGATTGCCCTGCAGGTCATATTCAAATTAATAATTTGAAGAAAGAGCAAGTTTTGCATCAATTTATTCAAGAAGGATTTCGTATTGTAGTGTGACAAAAATCACTTCCTGATGCTATGTCACAAACAATGGTAACAGAAACAATTGGTTTTCCTATGGCTGACAACTTTATGCACAGTTTAAATGGTAACCAAAGGTCCACACAACCTGCCTCTCCTTCAGTTAATGCCACTGACTCTTCAATAGAAGGGGTTTATGAGAGTTTGAGGCAACTTATTCCTGGTAAGATATTGCATGCATATGCAATGGCTATAAACAGTATACCTTGACTTACATTTGAATAATCTATTTCAGGCCTACCTAGCTGCAGAGAAGTCCATGATACAAAAGGGTACATCAAACTGGTTTGGTTAAACCTGTGTTTACCTGAATCTCAACTATTTGACATATTTAATGTGCTGCTAGGAATACTTCTGCAAGTTTCCGAAGGTGAAAACGTGAGTTCTTAAAAAAATCTGGTTTGTTCTAATTGTATTAATTATATGCTTGATAAATTACTTATGAAAGTTAGAGATATTATATAGCACTCTGTATACGTAGCTCCCTCTCTAGAACCATGTTTAAATACTAAATAAAAACAACACAAAAGGTAAAGTAGGAATCATGGCACTGCTTGCAGTGATTACCTACAGGAAAAAGCAACAAAACATAACAGTGATCATGTGATAGGCTATAATCACTTTCTGTGTATACGTATATACACAGAGGTAAAATACAAAAATCCATAGCCTGACCACAAAGACTTCTCCTTAATGTATGGATATATAGATATATTGAAGTGCAAGGATGATATGTAAGGTGTCTATAGTTCTGTGACAGATCACTGATTTTAAGTATTCAGTTTCATAGTTACTAGTCAATTATGTGCATTCTTGCTTCATGATTAATGTACTGAGTGTTGGAAGGTAAATAAGGTGCATGTGAGTATCAATGTACGTACATCAGTATTATACTGTCTGTTAGTATTTTAATCCATTTATTCATTGTATGTAGGCATCAGAAATTTTGATGAATGTATTTGTATTACTCCTTTTCAAATGTATCCAATTTGAAATTCTACAAGAACATTGTGATCCTAATTTATTGGAGCAGTTGTTGCAGTACTCATTGTCACACCCAAGCTTACATAGAATCTTTGCTTTAATGACTCTTAACCTTTCCTCAAAATGTGTTTTATTTAAGGGAAAACAATTAAATAGCAGTAGCATGGATTTAGTAAAGGAGGACATTTGTAACCTTTAGGAACTTCTTGGCTATGGGGATAAAGTTATTGCAGTTCCTGTCATTGACTTTCTGGCAGACCTAGTAAAAATACCAGAAAATGTAAAGTTGTTATGTGTACCTGGTATGCTAGGTGCCCTTGAGCAAGCAATAGCAATCATTGATGAAGACTGCATCATTGAGAAAGTTGGAATCCTGTTTGAATGTCTTCTTCGAGAATCAAATAGTAATGATAGTAAGTAGACATTTATGATAGTAATACGTAGTGTATCAGAGATATAGCTTTATACTGTATACATCTTACAAAACGTAACGTTTTTATAAACAAAACGAAGTCTTTTTCGTCAATACAAAATATATTACGAAAACCTGTGAATCAATGATATAGGGCATATATAGGAAAAGTCCCTGTATATGACCTTTTAATGCGCCGTCTCAACTCCTGTGTGTACTTGTAATTAGACAACTATGTTGAAAACCGAAGATGTCTGCAGACCTGAAACACAAGAGACAGGGCTCGAAATATATGGAAATGCATGGCTAATGTATATTGTGGTCTTGTATATCTTCTGTTACACTAGTAACACTATACAGCCAGTTGCTATGAATACTGCAATCTGGCTATTTCATTAAGTGGCTCTTCCACTCATAACTTCCAAAGAGAAAGTAATCAGAGAACCAATGAGTTCTATCTATAATTTTTTTATGTTTAGGCTAATCATTCAGTATACATACGTATGTGTAATGTAACGTTATATGAGTGTATGACAACTTCAATTTATGAAAATTCTCAGTCATGTGATCATAAAGATCTTTCAATTATGTAATGTGATTCATTTTCATACATCTGTATATACATGTACATTTAGATCCTCGTATACATAGTGTTATATATTTTATGGCATTTAATATGTATATAATTCAATTCAGCATATATATATGTAATATGTATATATAGTGAACACATGTACAGTTATTGTCTCAAGTTACATAGTTGTAGTTGGTTTTATGGCTAAAAGTTGAATTTTGGCTTTTACAGGTAATTCAAAAAATCAGCCCTCAGAAAGAACTGAAGAAAGAGTGAAATCTGGCAACACACCTGCTCCAGTTATCATGACTTCAACCCACAGTAATTCCAGTGCATTAGGTGCAAAAACTTATAAAAAACTACAAAAGATGCTTCCAGGTATATCTTTATTTGTATATATATTTTATTATATATATATCCATCAAATGGTTATATATAGTTTTCTAAGCTCTGTTTACTAATAGATAATTGCCCCTCTGTGAACTGCATGTAGAAGTTGTGTTCAAATTCCATGAAAAATAATTGTGTAGAGTTCATTACGTGCATTTTTGTAAAATTGGGTCTACCTATATAGGAGGTATATATAATGAGAGAGGTTACAGTTATTATATAGAATTAAACTGCATTATATAGTGTGTATACATAGATACAGTATGCATGGAAATGTTTGCGAGACAAAATTCAGTTGAACTAAAATTTCCTGTTTTTATTTTCGCAAATGGGCTTGATTATTAATAAGCCAATGTATATATAATGGAAATGTTCCTGAAATAAATGTTCGTGAAATAAATGTTTGTGCATGGGAGATCATTCACTAAATTCCTGAAAATTTGTCTCGCAAACATTCCACGAATATGGTATACACACAGATAGTGTTGGCTGGCTCAATAATTGTGTTGCCTATATATAATACATACATATATAGGATTGCCACCTCCTGAATTGGTAGAGGGTGAGATAACTAAGGAGCAAGTTGTGCATCACTGGTGCACTCCACTTACTGTGTCACTGAACACAAAGATTGATCTCCAAAAACTGATAAATTCAGTAGCTGAACTAGCAACTTACAAAGTATGTAGTGCATGTTTCATAATGCAGTGTGATGCATTAATGTGCCTATACTTTGAAGGGTATATATATGTATGTAATGGTTATAGCCTAGAGGTGAGGACTACATACAGCTGCAATATAATATGAAGCCAAGACTGAAATTATATTGTGGGTGAAGTCTGAGGTGATGGGCTGTAACTGTATACCCTATATTCATGAAATTTGCTTCCAGGACTAAAAGAATCATCGACAACTAAGAAAATGAATGCATCAGATTTCTTCACTTCCTTGTTCATGCTATATATCCTGTTGATAAGTAATTCACACTCTCTAAGGTAGACAATGCACCCATTATCTTGTTACCATGGCAATTGGTATTATAATGTCATATATACAACTTTGCTGTTTGGCATTAATTCATTGACAACACACATATATATTATACACCATTAATGTTGCATGTGTGTTTACTTTCTATATATATATATAGCCTCCAGACACCAAGATGACGGTGGTGCTAATCATGTTACTAAAGTTTATTAAGCAGGAAGGCACATTTGAGTCATACCCTTTAGATCTCATGGAATTACTAGCAACTTCGCTAGAAACCTATAGGCAAAGACATGGCACTTATCAAAGGATTTTCACTCTAATGATACTATGCAATTCCTTGAAGTCTTGCAAAAACAGGAAGATTGAAGAATCTTTTGACCTATCAGTAGAAGATGTTAACATACTATGTGCTTTACTTCAACAAAAACAAGTTATCTTGTCAGGAGATATTATCGACCTTCTATTTGAAACTTTGGACCTTCCAGGTAATTCTAGTGCTAAGGTCATGATGGATGGTGGACTACTGGATGTTCTTCAAATAGTCATAGATGAAATGGAAGAAGAGGAAGTTGTGAGGAAATGTGTACAGTTAATTGAGAAACTTCTACAAACTAATTAGTCAAGGATTTAAACAATGCTAAACAGTTAGTTTTATTACTGCCTCTTTGTATACAACATTTACATTTCACTAGAACCTTTTGCATTTACAGCAATATGACTTAGTTCAATATGTTTTTCAACTGATAGTTTGATGGTTAGATTATAATGTAATTGAAATTGGATCATAATATATATATTGCAATGGATTTGTAGGTATATGTCAGGTATTAAACATGCTGCCTGTATTAAGCTGACTATAATAAATGCATGATTAATTAAAGATGACCACTCTTACACATCCTTTCACACGTGCATGTTGCATATATACGTAGCTAGCCAACTCTACAGTATTATGGCAATACATATCATATTTCATTAATAATGAGTGCCTAGCTTCTCCTGACCTTAGTTATACATTCCCTCAATCTCTATACCACCTTCTGTTGGGGAACCATGTAAAACTGGCTATATGAGCAAACAAGTAACTGCAGAATTTAGCTATATAGTATTACATGCAGTGATGCCATGCCTTCCGCCAATTATACATACAACTGTACATTATATGCATCTGTTGTGTTATTTGTATTTTATATCAAACCCGATTATTTATATTAATTGGTTAGTTTTACACATTTCTAAGCTTAAACACTTTATGCATGATTATGGGACTCACCTGCCATTTTTTCTATTCCCATCCCTTATTTGCATAAATATTTACATAATGTTATAAGAAACCACAAGAATTTGTTTACGAACACAAGATGCATGGATTTTTAAAAAATGTAAAGTGAGTGCATTGTACATTTATACCTTGTGTTCAGTAATTCTGTAAGAACATTACTTTGATTGAAAAACTCATCTTCTTCACATTGCTCATCGCACTCCAAGATGACAGCACCTTCAAGTCCTTGCAGTTAAAGAATATACACATGAACATGTATGATTGGTATATACTATTTAGGTTAGGTATACATTCATTTATATCTGTTGCTGTAGATGTCCAGACTTGTCAGATTCAAATACTGTGCTATTAAGTATACAACATGTACAAACAGACAGGTAAGGATACAACTAATCTAAAGTACATTTACAAGTACACAGAACTAATCTAGAGTACATACTGTACATATGAGAGCATTAGAATATGCACAGATACTAACACATGCACGTACATGTACGTATGTACATGCATGCAATGCACTAAACAATTGGACTCAACTTTGAGGATAGGCTGGCTAGACATGAAGCTTCTAGTTGAATATTCCACCCAAAAATATAAATAATATTTATCTAAGAGCCAGATGTAATATGAGTTGATTAAATAAGCATCCTGTACCTTGTCCATAATGCTTATGAAATCTGATTCCAGCATCTTTCTTATGTACTGAGGATGTACATGAAATGATGGGGCCCCGGAGTATCTGTTGCGATCATGATGATTAAGGAAGTTATGAAGCAGCAACTTTATCGACCCTTAGGCATACTTAAGTGTTTCTGCTTCTCAATAATGTCTCTTACTATATATAGCACAGTTATTCAACTGTTTGAAGCATTTAACAGTCACACAAATTTCTTCAATGCTTTAGTGTGTGTATATATAGGCAAAATTTCGTCGAAAACGGATTCAAATTAAGTGGACTGAACTGTAGTTGGGTTGTCAATTTGGAGTGAATAATTTACCAAATCTAGTCGAGTGATTTCGACTGACTATTAATTAGTCACTCCATACAAATTGACAACCCGACTTTTTTACGGAATCTAGTCGAGTGGCTTCGACTGACTATTAGTCACTCCATACAAATCGCAACCCGACTTTTTTACGGAATCTAGTCGAGTGGCTTCGACTGACTATTAGTCACTCCATACAAATCGCAACCCCTTTTACGGAATCTAGTCGAGTGGCTTCGACTGACTATTAGTCACTCCATACAAATCGCAACCTGACTTTTTTACGGAATCTAGTCGAGTGGCTTCGACTGACTATTAGTCACTCCATACAAATCGCAACCCGACTTTTTTACGGAATCTAGTCGAGTGGCTTCGACTGACTATTAGTCACTCCATACAAATCGCAACCCGACTTTTTTACGGAATCTAGTCAAGTGGCTTCGACTGACTATTAGTCCGTACAAATTGACAACCCGACCTTTACCGAATTTAGTCGGCCTCTAAATTTTAGTCGACAAGTTTATCAAATAAAGCTAAATGACTATTTAGATGACTACAGAAGAGAATCTTTTCGGTTTCAATTATTAATTCGGGATAAAACTTGAGAGTGACCCCAATTTTTCGATGTTCTTATATCTTAAAAACGTGAGTAAAACTCAGAAACCATTGCGAATATTAAACTGATGAATGTGAATCTCTTAAGGCATGAAAGTAGCTTCATTTTAAATCATAGCTGATCAAACTATCTTGAGATACATTTGCCGCTTCTTGACATCCCTTTGCGCGCCACTGTGTTCTTGCCTACTATAAGGGCTACCATGGTGAACGAAATATATACGGCGAGAATACCGATATGATACAGTATAGAGCAGATAGTACCGTATCATACGAGATTTGCCCAATAGCGGCGATTCAAAAGTGATAATTGGTGTCCTTGTGATCAAATGATTGCAATTCCAGTTTTCACGCAAATTTCTGGGCAATCTCAGTAAGGAACTCGGAATTGGTGAAATGTCACCTGAGTGTTAAAACGCTCCAGGGTTACTCTTCCGTACAGAGTATAGACTTAATTCCCGGAATTAAGTCTACAATGAGTTGCCTTTCTGTCCTAAATTCGTTGGACTTATTGACTAAATGATCAAAAGTCTATGATTTAGGATTTAAGGGGAATTTTTGATTGCATAGTATCAGGGATGTTTTGGATGAAATGCCTGTGCTATCTCAAAAAAACAAGGGTTGCTTTAGAGTTCTTGAGTGGAAAGAGCATGAAATCCATGAAATGGTACCGTTACTGTTACGTGACATGCCATTCAATCTCTTGAAGTCTAGCTGGCTTCAAATTCCAATGCGAATGGCCAAAGCAGCCGAGCCGAGACCAAAGTTGTAGATCCAAAGGAGGTCGTCCTCCTACCTTGAGCCGAGAGCTGTGAATCCTGATATGCCGAAGGATTCCAAAGCAGCCGAGCCGAGACCAAAGTTCTAGCTCCAAAGGAGGTCGTTCTCCTACCTTGAGCTGAGAGCTGGGAATCCTGATATACCGAAGGATTCCAAAGCAGCCGAACCGAGACCAAAGTTGAGCTGAGAGCTGGGAATCCTGATATACCGAAGGATTCCAAAGCAGCCAAAACGAGACCAAAGTTGTAGATCCAAAGGAGTTCATCCTCCTACCTTGAGGCGAGAGCTGGGAATCCTCATGTGCCGAAGGATTCCAAAGCAGCCGAGCCGAGACCAAAATTCTAGCTCCAAAGGAAGTCGTTCTCCTGCCTTGAGCCGAGAGCTGGGAATCCTGATATAACGAAGGATTCCAAAGCAGCCGAGCCGAGACCAAAGTTGTAGATCCAAAGGAGGTCGTCCTTCTACCTTGAGGTGAGAGCTGGGAATCCTCATGTGCCGAAGGATTCCAAAGCAGTCAAGCAGAGACCAAAGTTATAGCACCAAAGGAGGTCGTCCTCCTGCCTTGAGCCGCGAGTTGGGAATCCTCATATGCTGAAGGATTCCAAAGTAGCCGAGCCGAGACCAAAGTTGTAGATCCAAAGGAGGTCGTACTCCTACCTTGAGCTGAGAGCTGTGAATCCTCATGTGCCGAAGGATTCCAAAGCAGCCGAGCAGAGTCCAAAGTTGTAGCTCCAAAGGAGGTCGTCCTCCTGCCTTGATCCGCGAGTTGGGAATCCTCATAAGCTGAAGGATTCCAAAGCAGCCGAGCCGAGACCAAAGTTGTAGATCCAAAGGAGGTCGTCCTCCTACCTTGAGCTGAGAGCTGGGAATCCTCATAAACTGAAGGATTCCAAAGCAGCCGAGCCGAGACCAAAGTTGTAGATCCAGAGGAGGTCATCCTCTTACCTTGAGGCAAGGGCTGGGAATCCTGATATGCCGAAGGATTCCAAGCAGCCGAGACCAAAGTTGTAGATCCAAAGGAGGTCATCCTCCTAACTTGGGCCGAGAGCTGTAAATCCTGTTTGGCGAAGGATTCCAAAGCAGCCGAGCCGAGACCAAAGTTGTAGATCCAAAGGAGGTCGTCCTCCTACCTTGAGCCCAGAGCTGGGAATCCTGATATACCAAAGGATTCCAAAGCAGCCAAGACCAAAGTTGTATATAGATCCAAAGGAGGTCGTCCTCCTACCTTGAGCCCAGAGCTGGGAATCCTCATGTGCCGAAGGATTCCAAAGCAGCCGAGCAGAGTCCAAAGTTCTAGCTCCAAAGGAGGTCGTCCTCCTACCTTGAGCCGCGAGTTGGGAATCCTCATATGCTGAAGGATTCCAAAGCAGCCGTGCGGAGACCAAAGTTGTAGATCCAAAGGAGGTCGTCTTCCTACCTTGAGCTGAGAGCTGTGAATCCTGATATGCCGAAGGATTCCAAAGCAGCCGAGACCAAAGTTGTAGATCCAAAGGAGGTCGTCCTCCTAACTTGGGCCGAGAGCTGTGAATCCTGTTTGGCGAAGGATTCCAAAGCAGCCGAACCAAGACCAAAGTTGTAGATCCAAAGGAGGTCGTCCTCCTACCTTGAGCCCAGAGCTGGGAATCCGCAAATTTCTGGGCATTCTCAACAAGGAACTCGGAATGGGTGAAATGTCACCTGAGTGTTCAACCGCTCCAGGCTTACTCTTCCGTACAGAGTGTAGACTTAATTCCAGACAATGAGTTGCCTTTCTGTCCTAAATTAGACTTATTGACTAAATGATCAAAAGTCTATGATTTAGGATTTAAGGTGAATTTTTGATTGCCTAGTATCAGGGATGTTTTGGATGACATGCCTGTGCTATCTCAAAAAAACAAGGGTTGCTTAAGGGTTCTTGAGTAGAAAGAGCTTGAAATCCATGAAATGGTACTGTTACTGTTACGTGACATGCCATTCAATCTTGAAGTCCAGCTGGCTTCAAATTCCAATGCGAATGGCCAAAGGAGCCGAGCCGAGACCAAAGTTGTAGATCCAAAGGAGGTCGTCCTCCCACCTTGAGCCGAGAGCTGTGAATCCTGATATACCAAAGGATTCCAAAGCAGCCAAGACCAAAGTTGTATATAGATCCAAAGGAGGTCGTCCTCCTACCTTGAGATGAGAGCTGGGAATCCTGATATACCGAAGGATTCCAAAGCAGCCGAGCCGAGACCAAAGTTGTAGATCCAGAGGAGGTCATCCTCATGTGCCGAAGGATTCCAAAGCAGCCGAGCCGAGACCACAGTTCTAGCTCCAAAGGAAGTCGTTCTCCTACCTTGAGCCGAGAGCTGGGAATCCTGATATGCCGAAGGATTCCAAGCAGCCGAGACCAAAGTTGTAGATCCAAAGGAGGTCATCCTCCTAACTTGGGCCGAGAGCTGTAAATCCTGTTTGGCGAAGGATTCCAAAGCAGCCGAGCCGAGACCAAAGTTGTAGATCCAAAGGAGGTCGTCCTCCTTCCTTGAGGCGAGAGCTGGGAATCCTCATGTGCCGAAGGATTCCAAAGCAGCCGAGCAGAGTCCAAAGTTCTAGCTCCAAAGGAGGTCGTCCTCCTACCTTGAGCCGCGAGTTGGGAATCCTCATATGCTGAAGGATTCCAAAGCAGCCGAGACCAAAGTTGTAGATCCAAAGGAGGTCGTCCTCCTAACTTGGGCCGAGAGCTGTGAATCCTGTTTAGCGAAGGATTCCAAAGCAGCCGAACCGAGACCAAAGTTGTAGATCCAAAGGAGGTCGTCCTCCTACCTTGAGCCCAGAGCTGGGAATCCGCAAATTTCTGGGCATTCTCAACAAGGAACTCGGAATGGGTGAAATGTCACCTGAGTGTTCAAACGCTCCAGGCTTACTCTTCCGTACAGAGTGTAGACTTAATTCCAGACAATGAGTTGCCTTTCTGTCCTAAATTAGACTTATTGACTAAATGATCAAAAGTCTATGATTTAGGATTTAAGGTGAATTTTTGATTGCCTAGTATCAGGGATGTTTTGGATGACATGCCTGTGTTATCTCAAAAAAACAAGGGTTGCTTAAGGGTTCTTGAGTAGAAAGAGCTTGAAATCCATGAAATGGTACTGTTACTGTTACGTGACATGCCATTCAATCTTGAAGTCCAGCTGGCTTCAAATTCCAATGCGAATGGCCAAAGGAGCCGAGCCGAGACCAAAGTTGTAGATCCAAAGGAGGTCGTCCTCCTACCTTGAGTGTAGACTTAATTCCAGACAATGAGTTGCCTTTCTGTCCTAAATTAGACTTATTGACTAAATGATCAAAAGTCTATGATTTAGGATTTAAGGTGAATTTTTGATTGCCTAGTATCAGGGATGTTTTGGATGACATGCCTGTGTTATCTCAAAAAAACAAGGGTTGCTTAAGGGTTCTTGAGTAGAAAGAGCTTGAAATCCATGAAATGGTACTGTTACTGTTACGTGACATGCCATTCAATCTTGAAGTCCAGCTGGCTTCAAATTCCAATGCGAATGGCCAAAGGAGCCGAGCCGAGACCAAAGTTGTAGATCCAAAGGAGGTCGTCCTCCTACCTTGAGTGTAGACTTAATTCCAGACAATGAGTTGCCTTTCTGTCCTAAATTAGACTTTTGATCATTGAGCCACGAGTTGGGAATCCTCATATACTGAAGGATTCCAAAGCAGCCGAGCGGAGACCAAAGTTGTAGATCCAAAGGAGGTCGTCCTCCTACCTTGAGCTGAGAGCTGGGAATCCTGATATACCGAAGGATTCCAAAGCAGCCGAGCCGAGACCAAAGTTGTAGATCCAGAGGAGGTCGTCCTCCTGCCTTGAGGCAAGGGCTGGGAATCCTCATGTGCCGAAGGATTCCAAAGCAGCCGAGCCGAGACCACAGTTCTAGCTCCAAAGGAAGTCGTTCTCCTACCTTGAGCCGAGAGCTGGGAATCCTGATATGCCGAAGGATTCCAAGCAGCCGAGACCAAAGTTGTAGATCCAAAGGAGGTCATCCTCCTAACTTGGGCCGAGAGCTGTAAATCCTGTTTGGCGAAGGATTCCAAAGCAGCCGAGCCGAGACCAAAGTTGTAGATCCAAAGGAGGTCGTCCTCCTACCTTGAGCCCAGAGCTGGGAATCCTCATGTGCCGAAGGATTCCAAAGCAGCCGAGCAGAGTCCAAAGTTCTAGCTCCAAAGGAGGTCGTCCTCCTACCTTGAGCCGCGAGTTGGGAATCCTCATATGCTGAAGGATTCCAAAGCAGCCGAGCGGAGACCAAAGTTGTAGATCCAAAGGAGGTCGTCCTCCTACCTTGAGCTGAGAGCTGTGAATCCTGATATGCCGAAGGATTCCAAAGCAGCCGAGA
Organism: Chondrosia reniformis; assembly: GCA_947172415.1. NCBI lineage: Eukaryota > Metazoa > Porifera > Demospongiae > Chondrillida > Chondrillidae > Chondrosia > Chondrosia reniformis. Next base: position 3,009,607 of record OX359195.1, on the reverse strand, counting down.
CCAAAGTTGTAGATCCAAAGGAGGTCGTCCTCCTAACTTGGGCCGAGAGCTGTGAATCCTGTTTAGCGAAGGATTCTAAAGCAGCCGAGCCGGGACCAAAGTTCTAGCTCCAAAGGAGGTCGTTCTCCTGCCTTGAGCCGAGAGCTGGGAATCCTGATATAACGAAGGATTCCAAAGCAGCTGAGCCGAGACCAAAGTTATAGATCCAAAGGAGGTCGTCCTCCTACCTTGAGGCGAGAGCCGGGAATCCTCATGTGCTGAAGGATTCCAAAGCAGCCTAGCCGAGACCAAAGTTCTAGCTCCAAAGGAGGTCGTCCTCCTACCTTGAGCCGCGAGTTGGGAATCCTCATATGCTGAAGGATTCCAAAGCAGCCGAGCGGAGACCAAAGTTGTAGATCCAAAGGAGGTCGTCCTCCTACCTTGAGCTGAGAGCTGTGAATCCTGATATACCGAAGGATTCCAAAGCAGCCGAGACCAAAGTTGTAGATCCCAAGGAGGTCGTCCTCCTACCTTGAGGCGAGAGCCGGGAATCCTCATGTGCTGAAGGATTCCAAAGCAGCCTAGCCGAGACCAAAGTTCTAGCTCCAAAGGAGGTCGTCCTCCTACCTTGAGCCGCGAGTTGGGAATCCTCATATGCTGAAGGATTCCAAAGCAGCCGAGCGGAGACCAAAGTTGTAGATCCAAAGGAGGTCGTCCTCCTACCTTGAGCTGAGAGCTGTGAATCCTGATATATCGAAGGATTCCAAAGCAGCCGAGACCAAAGTTGTAGATCCCAAGGAGGTCGTCCTCCTACCTTGAGGCGAGAGCCGGGAATCCTCATGTGCTGAAGGATTCCAAAGCAGCCTAGCCGAGACCAAAGTTGTAGATCCAAAGGAGGTCGACCTCCTACCTTGAGCCGCGAGTTGGGAATCCTCATATGCTGAAGGATTCCAAAGCAGCCGAGCGGAGACCAAAGTTGTAGATCCAAAGGAGGTCGTCCTCCTACCTTGAGCTGAGAGCTGTGAATCCTGATATACCGAAGGATTCCAAAGCAGCCAAGACCAAAGTTGTAGATCCAAAGGAGGTCGTCCTCCTACCTTGAGCTGAGAGCTGGGAATCCACATGTGCCGAAGGATTCCAAAGCAGCCGAGCAGAGTCCAAAGTTCTAGCTCCAAAGGAGGTTGTCCTCCTACCTTGAGCCGCGAGTTGGGAATCCTCATATGCAGAAGGATTCCAAGGCAGCCGAGCCGAGACCAAAGTTGTAGCTCCAAAGTAGGTCATCCTCCTACCTTGAGCCGAGAGCTGAGAAACCTCATATGCTGTAGGATGCCAGATAAGGTGAGCTGAGACCAAAGTTGTAGATCCTTTGGAGGTCGTCCTCCTACCCTGAATCGAGAGCTGGGAATCCATTGAAAGTCACTTTATTTGAGATATAAATAATATATAATTATAAATTAATATAAATTTACTAACGAAGGTTAGTTATGTATATAAAAAAAGTCATTAAAGTTATAGTCGATTTTCACCTAAGAAGTTGGCAAAATTTCCAGTTACATATTACCATAAAGATGCCACCATTTAATTTGTCATGATATGGAATCGATTTTGAGAAAATGTCCGTAATCCCGAATTTCTATGGCATACTAAATATTTACATCTCCCTGAATATTGATCATATCGGTTTAAATTTATTTTATTATAATCGATAAGCTAAAAATAGACAGAAAAGATTTTTTCCTATGTGCCACTGGAAGTTTATAGAGTCATTTAAGTGGTCTGCGATCTGGAAATATTATTTGTTTCTTGAGCTGCCCTTGGTTTGCTGATGCATGTTCTCTGCATGTAGTATTTCTCTTGGTTTGCCTCTTTGTTTTAGTGATGTTGTGGCCTATAGCATATACAGTGTAACCCATTTAACAATTCGTTCAAGCACTTTTTTGGCGGAATATTGAGCTTGGCAGATTAACCAAATATCCTCACTATGCAATAATATTTATAGCCAGCTAAATAAAAATGATAAACGATATTTGCTCTTGCGTTGCCATCGAATTTTTCCTCTATAATCACATATCGGGCGTTTTTAAGTCAGTTTTGGAATAATGGCGGATGGCAGATTCGGCGGTTGGCGGATTACATAGATATTTCTAGTATGCAAATGAATTCATTCTATACAAACTCTGGCGGATTAGGCGGTTTAGCGTTTTTAGCGGGGTCGGATTATCCGGGTTACACTGTATATAAGTTTCTGCCCCGATGCCTGGGGTTCCCTTTTTTAAATTATAATTTTTGTATTTTTTTTACTTTAAGGTAATTATGAAGTATACACCTCATGAAAAATATTAGTACTGACAATATAATATATCTAGTTATTCCAATTTGTATTGTGGTGTATACCTATATATACTGTAGTTCTATTACTTAAACAGGTAATAAATTATATATGTGATTTAGGTATTTTTGGACCATTCTAAAATTTATGCATTTTTTTATTATGCGATTTGAAAGATTGCTGCAGCATTGCTGTTTTCAGCAGCACACTGACCAATAGCAGCTCTCTGTTCATCACTCTTAAATACGGTCATCAACACCCTAGTAGACACCATCTTACAAGCTGACCAGTACAGATATGCCATCTCCCAATCAGCCCATCGATCAAACCTACTGCAATATGCTGATGACATATGTCTAGTTGGTGATGGCCCAGCCTCCTGTCAATCCCTACTGAACATGACTTCCAGATGGCTAGACTGGTCAGGTCTAAAAGCCAAGGTACCTAAATGTGCTTCTTTAGCAATCCAGGCATCTTCCGGCAAGCCAACTGATCCTAAGCTCTACCTGAAAAATGAGAAGATTCCTTTTATTGATAATGAGGAATTTAAATTTCTTGGGGCCACAATTTCCCTGCTGAAGTGCCACAACAAAAGCCGACAAGCTGTCTATAGTAAACTAGAGAAACTTCTAGACAAGTTGACACCTCTCTACTTTCCAGACAACAAAAGCTTCATATGTATAGGAATGGTATCTGCCCTAGGCTCCTTTGGGATCTTACCATCAACAACTTCCCCTACAGCTGGATTGAAAAGAACCTGGAAGCTCTAGCTACTAGGTACCTCAAGAGATGGGCAGGCTTGGCAAAATGTGCAGATGCAAACTGGATATACCTTCCGAAAGAAAATGGTGGACTACAACTACCTTCAACTGCAGTTATCTTCAAGAAGATGAAATGTTCACTGGCTGTGTCAATGATGACATCAAAAGATTCCTTAGTTAGACATCTAGCTACAAGAAGGACACTTGAAGAGGAACAAGCAGTGAGACCTGTCTTCAAACCACACCAGGAAGTGGTGGCTGTAATGAAGGAGGACCCTGGGGCTACCAGAAAACAAACCACCTCCAGAGTCGAGAGCAAGATATTCAATGATGATATAAGGAAACGAATTAAGCACAGTGCTGGTCTTCAAAAAGGCAAGAAAACATCTTATCCTACTCAGATAGAAGCCCCTCTCCTGAGATGTGGTACCGTGTTATTCCAACGCTCAGTGAGAACATCTTCAAGTTCAGCCTGAACGCCATCACAGATACCCTCCCACATAACCCAATCTCCACCTGTGGGGTAAGGTACCATCCCCTGCCTGTAAGCTGTGCTCTGAGAAACAAACCCTATGCCACGTACTCAACAACTGCAGTAAGGCACTAAACCTCAGAAGGTACAACCACAGGCATGATAGCATCCTGCAAATCATTTTTCAATTCCTAAAGGAGCATCTTGAAGAAGGCACCAACATCATTGCAGATCTTCCAGGACACCCCTATCTCTTTCCCCAGCACATTACTAACACTGATTGCAGGCCTGATGTGGTCATGTGGAACAAATCTACTATCCACCTCCTGGAACTTACAGTTCCCTTTGAAACTGGCTTTGCCAATGCGAAACTTAGAAAAGAAGAGAAATACTACCACCTCATTGAAAGCTGCAGGGGAATCGGATATGAAGCACACCTCCTCACTATAGAAATTGGTTCAAGAGGGTTCCTAAACACTGAGAGTTTTGACCATCTGTACAGACTAACACCGATCATTCCAAAGAAACGTACCATCAAGGAACTAGAAAAGGCAATTATCAAGACCTGTCTGCAATGTACATATGACATCTGGGTAAAGAGAAACTGGACAGACCATCATACTGAGTCAATAACTGGAACTATATAACCTAGGCTGTATGTCTGTATCTACAAACTATGTAACTATGTACGTACTTGTGCTATGGCTAGACTGTCAACTGTGTTGTGTTTTTGTAGAACATTTTAGCAGGGTCTAGACTACCATAGCCCTCATATGCCTTTCCACCCATCACCTCTACTGTAATTTTTTCCTTTTTTTTCCTTTCAGACTGTATTTTAATTTTTCTCAGATTTTTTTTCTCACTCCCATTCATCCACACATTGTATATTTTTGTAATGAGATGGTTAATAATGAAGGCATGTGCAGGTGAAAAAAAAGAAGAAATGAGATTATATTGAAAACATACTTTACTACAGCTTAATTATATTTGTGTAGGTCAAACCTTATATGGAGTAGGCAATATAGTTATAGTGGCAGGGTCCTGTATCCATGCTTCTCCATCAACCTGGACTGCTATAGCAGTCTCCATTTGAGTCTTTATCTGTGTGCAGTAGATAACAGAGTAGAGTGGGAATATGAAGAGTGAAAGGGAGCACACATTATGTAACTATGTGATTCTGTAATGAACGTACATTGGTTCCTTGGGCCAATCGTATGCCATTCCTTATTCCACTGTGAATCTGACCCTAGCAACCAAGAGGGAAATCCCTTATTTAGATTGCAATTGTATATGTGTGTATAATTCAAGTGTACTTACCATATGAATAACCCCAAGATATACCAACCACTTCTAGTTTACCATCATTGTACGAGGCGGGAGCAAATTGCTGCATGTAGAGGTAGAAACAGATCTGTAATAATACATACGTACGTACATATGGATATGTGGATGTGTACATGCTTCACTACTTATACAAGTACATATGAACAATTTGGTACATCTACTTTAGAATAAAGGCCTATATATATACATACGATGTCATTCATGTCATCCACTGTTTGTGTTTGTAACAGTTGTGGTACAGGGTTCTCCTTAAAATGGTGGTCAGCAGCTTGCCACTCACAGTTTTTAGTACTTGGAGTTGGATAGGATGGAGCAGGTCTATGCTTGGGGGGGATTATTGGCATTTGGTGGTTGTGGTGATGGGACTGACCTGGAAGTTCTGGTTTCTTGAAGTATGAAGCCAGAGTGTTCTGGAGTGCTTTGGCTAATACTCTAGATCTTGCAGGTGGCACTGTTCCTTAGGTGTGTCTCCAGTCTTAGGAAGACTTACCACAATTGGAGCAGCTAGACTTCCTGGTTTTCTCTAGAGTTTTTTGTGACAACAGATGGTCATAGCCCCTTCCATTCCTCTCAGGACAACCTTTATTATGATTTCCTAACTTTTTGAAGTCTTTCCTACAGAAGCAGCAACTCTTTGTAGTAGATAGTTCTATAGTTTGAGGTGTGAAAAGTAAAATGTCCTCACAACTTTAAGAGTAACAAAGGGAAAACCACCAAATTTAACAGAAAGGGTCTTTGGAGTAAGATCTTTAAGATTCACTAGGCTGGTTTAGGTTAGGAGAGGCTAGTCAAAAGATGGGTCAGACTCACGTAACTAAACTTTTAGGAGTAGTCACTACTAATTAACACTTCTCTCCCTCACCTCTCCCTCCATCTCTCCTTTTTCCCTCCTCTTCATGACCTGCAGGTGGTTGTAGTTTCTCATGGTGTATACCTGCATGGAGATGACAATCCCTTAACCTTTGCAGTGTTGTTCCTGGCATCCATTCCATTGGTTGGCATGCAACTAATTATATATCATGGGCACACTGTCGCTTATGTTAATATATGACAAGGTAACTGGTCATGATAACTCTGTGTATAGAGTTATGATGACATGGTCACATAGTTGTACCACCCATTAAGAATTGCACATGTGTTATATAGATTGATCAAGTAACTGTAACTATATAAAAATAAATCTCTAATAACCTGCATTAATTACATGTGGGTTTTACTCTTTCATTAAAGGTTGGTTATTACCTTTGAGAAGATGCTGTCCGACTACAATATGGGTGTTGGGATAAGTCATTTAACTGCAAAGTGTGGACTAGATATCTGTTTCCCTGATGGAGCAACGTTCTCAGATCAAGTGCAAATGCAAGTTTAGCCATCTCTCAAGTTTGCTCTGCTCACAAGTTGCTACTTCCTACTGCCACATCAAAGCTCATAATTGAAGAATAATGACAGCTAGATGTCAAACCCTAAACATTTCCTCAGCATGTGAGAGCTGATTATAGTATGACTTACCATCAGCCCGCATGGTTAATTTTCTTGTAAACCTATTTTTGCAAGGTTTTCTTAAGCTTACCCATGAAAAAATGTTTGCCTGCTACAGAACTGTGGCACAACTGCTTAACAGTTAATATGACTGTTGCATGACTGTTTAACAACTGTTTATTTATCAGTTGTTTAGCAGTTAGGGCTCAGACCTGAAATTTTCATAAATTTAGTTATCACATTGTTATCACATTGTTACACAACTGTCATTCAACTGTCAATTTACATGCCTGGAAATTACAGGTCTGCCACAGATTTAAAACTTGCCACATCTTGTTATCACGTAGTTACACAACTGTCGATCAACTGTCAATTTACATGCCTGGAAATTACAGGTCTGCCACAGATTTAAAACTTGCCACATCTTGTTATCACGTAGTTACACAACTGTCGATCAACTGTCAATTTACATGCCTGGAAATTACAGGTCTGCCACAGATCAAAATAATTATAATAATGTACCTATAATGAATAAAGCTGATATTAGTCACCATCAAAGTGAACTAGTGGAATGGCTACAAAATTGTGATTACAGTTAGTAATGACCATACATTTAGCTAAAATAGAAGAAACTGGAATGCAATGTAGAGTTTGTACATCAGTTGAAATACGATGTATATGAGTAATAGAAGAAAAAACTGATGTCTGTAATGTAAATGGTCTGATCATTACATATGTTTTTGATGGCTGTTGACCATGTTGAAGGATGAATGATACTATGCGACCAAAGTTAATGTTCTGCTGATTGGTTGCATACATGGCTACAGTATTATCATGATGGGATGATTGATTCCATGATTCACTATGATAACTAACATTTTTGTGACATATTCTTGAGAATTTAACCCATGTTGCAGTACTCCAATCGCAGTGCACAACTTTGATTACATCTTGTTCATCTTTGGTCATTTCATGCACTGAAGTTGCTCCCAAAATTATTGTTTCATTTCCTTCCACTTTTTCCCTTTGATATTTTTTTGCATTATCTGAACACACTGGATTGCCTGTTCTCCAATCCCTCTTGTGCCATGGATGAAGCGACGAACTTGCCCATTAAAGCTCTCAAACGGGAACAATGAGGTGGTCCATAATGGACCTAACTCTCTGACACTATCAGCATAGTAGAGGAGGTTATGCACATTCATGTTCATATGCTGCTCGCCATACAAATTTGCATATCTATGCACAAAATTGGTGAGAAATCTCTCAGCTGCTGTTATCTGATTCTCTGAAATATTCATACTAAGCAGAATATAAACAGCTTGAACCAAAAGCTCCAAATGTTCAAAATAGACTGATGGTAGGATACCTTCTAGGATAGGCGTGTAATAGAGCAGGAACATTCTATACTCAGAAGCCTTCCAGTCCTTCCTTTCACTAATTGATCGGGGGCACCGACTAAATTCACATGGAGGCTTGGAGGACAGGAGTAGTTGACTGATGATGTTGGTACTCTTACCAAGATAATAAGGTTCCTTGTGGTGGTCAGATTGAAACCATAATGAGAGAAGGTTCCTAACAACTCCCAGGAATATTCCATGCATGTGGTCTATAGCTGTTCCTTGAATCACATTGTAACTGTGAACCATTGCAAGTGGAGTTATACCTACAATTCCTGCGATGGGATTGTGAGACCTGGCAGCTTCTATGCCATTGGCAATGAACTGCTGATGAGTTCTTTTTGGTCCAGTAGGATCACTCTTGATGAACGGCCAAACATGTGAATGTGCTCTTGGACCACTATGATAGGGCCTTCATTTTCACTTAAACGTTTATATACTGATCCATCATAAATATCCTGAATAGTTGATGAATCCCTGTGTACAGATCTTTCAAAGCGATACTCTAAGTTAGAAACAAATTTTTTCTGGTCAAATTTTCGCTGTATTTAAGCTTCAAGAGGAAGTAGTAGGAAGTATGGAGCATTTGCAAACTTCTCACCACAATCGGAACATTCACTATCGCAATTTGGTAGTTCTCCTCCACATGTTGAACAGTAGTAACAACGCTGCGCTTCCTCCATGTCTTCTCCAATGTGCTTAGTAAATAGGTATGTACTTCTAAAGAAAGCTGCTGGAAGCGTACACACACGCGAAAGCAGTTTTAATAGATCACCAAGCGCCTTCTTAGTTAGTTTATGCTTTAGGTAGAATGATGTTACGAGTGATAAAAGTTCACCTGACGAAATCTGCAAATCAGCGTCCTCAGCCTCAGTCAGTTCTGTTAATCTGTCATATTCGGCGTAATCTTCGAAGTCTTCGTCTGAATGATTAAAGCAAATAGGGTCGATCTTTTAATTCCATACAAGTTAAATTGTATATATTTCTCTCTTACCATCAGACAGCTTCCAGTCCTCGCTCTCTTTGCTCTCCGCTTCTTACGCTCTGACATCGTAGACGATTTACATCGTAGACGATTTAGGCAAAAAAGTTAACAAATTACCGACTCGAAAACTATACCGTATACTAAGTATCGACACGGACGAACACTAAAATATCCGATACTAGGGCAACACTGATTGGCCTATTTTATATGACGTAATAATAGCGGAAGTTTTAAACATTTCTTACACCTCGAATGAGTCAGTTTTCAGAGTAAAAGCGCTGCATATCGATCAGGAGTGGAATGGAATACTGCATAGTTCAGTGGGAAAATGGTTCTTACAGTAAAAGAAGTCGACAGCAAATCAAGCATGAAAATATTAAGATTGGTGAAAAGGTTAAATGTCAGTGGAAGAAAACAAGTGCCATGGGAACTATTATTAGATATGGCAGTAAGGAAGACATGGATTCCTATTTAGAAGGCTTTTTGCAAACTAAGCAGGACAGCAGAATAAGGAAGAGGACAAATCCTCAGACTAAGAAGCAGACAGAAAGAATCAAAACAATAAAAAACAATAGGGCACAGAAAGAAGCAGAAGAATTTCAGGCTCAACTTCAGCAGCCTTATGAAAGCTGTAGCCAACCTATTGGGTTAGAAACCCCTTCTACAGATGAAGAAAGTGACTTACAAATAAGTCAAAGAATAAGAAGAATTGAAGAAAATATGATCCAAAGATCTGAGGTAGAACAGAGCTTAGCATGCCCTGCTGAAAACATCCAACCTAGTGTTTCATCAGTGATTGGATCTGCCTATTCTAGCATAGGCTTAAGGTCTGAGACAGAGAGAAATATCCAGGTATCATCTGCAGTGACACCTAATGAGAACAGCTTCAATTTGGCAGGATACCTACCAATAACAAACACTGGGCAAACCTACAATGGCTACCAGTTCACCTCCCCACCTATGCAACCACCCCAAGTCCACCCAAGAAACCAATTAAGACCTGTATCAGAGAAGTCCTCTTACAACAATGCCATTGAACCACATGCAGTCACCAGATCGATTAGGATGGTCCCTTAACTACACTCAATACTTAAAACTCACTGCAACAATTGATATGCTAACTGAAAAGGTTTTTAATCTGGAAAAAACAGTACAAGAATTAACTAATGAACGAAGTAGTCAAGGGACCACTACTAGCTCACAACTGGATCTGGTGGAGATTTCAAAAGGTTCTGGCATCCACATTGGAAGGAATGCAGCCAAGACATTACACCTACTGTCCAAAAACCACAGCTGGAAGTACTGCTTTAGGAAACTCCTACAGACAGTTTTTGATGTGGAATATCTGGCTGATCATTCTGCCAAAGGAAAGAAAGGCTCAGCTTTTGTTGCTGTGGATCCTAACAAGCTTGGAGCATGCAAAGGTTTGCAGCTATCTGTATATTGCTAGCTAATATATCATGATGTGCTCTTTTATCCTAATCCTATACTACTCTTCAGATTTTATTTTACTGCTTTATAAAAACGTAAGTGAAATAACAGAGGAAGCCATCACAAAGATTGTAAACGATGTATGTGCTGAAAAAAGGAGGAAACTAAAGACTTTAGACCAAGGTAGCCAGCCATCGTGTAATGATAATGAAGAAGATGAAGTCATACAGTGAAGAACAACAGATCATTTTTTAGTTTATTTTATAATATAATATTTTCAGGACCTGATATCTACTTTTGTCTTTTATGTATCATGATAATGTATTATATAGTAATCACTGACTGCAATATATGTACAATATGTGCAGAGTGCTAACATGACTGTAGCTGTACAGCAGTCACATGATTGTAGCTGACATATATAGATAGCTGTCCCATGACTGTAAACTGCAGATATGACTGTGGCAGGCCTGTTGAATACATGCTAACTAGCCTTTAAAAATCATAACTGTGGCAGGTCTGTATGCTGCAGTTAAATTAACACTTTTAATCAAAATATTAGTTGTTAATTCAAAAGATTTTTACAGTACTGTCAGAGAACTGTCAGAGAACTGTTTCAGAGCTGTAACATGTTTCCTACAGTTATGAAACATTTCTGTCTATGACAGAATTAACTGCAGCTGACAGACCTGCTACATGTAACACTCTTTTTCATGGGTATGTATACGTATATATTCATTCATAAGGTTTGTTGTTTTATATGTATGTGATCAAATTTTTACTTATGGAATAATGTTACAGCATATCTAAAGTTTATTTTAAGAAGCAAAAATCTTACAAGCTACATTATTCTACAATGCTAACTGCAACAGTTGTTGTTTAAAGGCCTAAAACAAATGCTTATAAGTTCACACAATTAAAGCCAGTTCCAACTTTTTGTACTTTAAATTTTATGGAGTAACTCTCAGCCTGATTTCAGAGGCAACAAGCTGTTCTTGTCCTCTCCAAGTGGGCCAGACCATTCCTACAGTTCCATTCTTTGTGTATGGGCCATTGAGGTATCCATCAATACACTGAGGATTGAACCACCACCCTCCATCATAGACCTTGGAGCATTCAACTGTATAGTTACCATCAAAATCACGATAGTCTGCACTAAATCTGTATCCATTGTGAGCTGATAAAGAGTCACCAGCTGTCCCACTGTAGTCTCCAACAGCAAGTTGATAATAGTAATCTTCAAGGCTGAAGCTGTTATATTGTGCATAGGCAGTACTGTTATCTGCCGCACGTAAGTCAATTCTTAATTCTACATGGTATCCTGTCTTATTTTGGAATTGAAGAAGTAGTTTAGTATTGTAAAGCCCAAGCCAATGTTCTCCAGAGATGTTGCCAAAACCACCATTGTATGAATAAAAATGCTGGGAAAATGACTGAACCCCATTGTATCGTTTCTGCAATAATTGCCATCCTCCACCATCAGTATCCATGTCACAGTAGACTGAGAAATAACTGTACGGCCGTGGTGATATCATGTACACACCAGATCTAGTTTCACCACTCTCCAATAATGAATAACAGTCAGTATCTGTATATATGAATTGCTATGTATTAATACATATGTACACAGACTAATAATAACAAATAATATGTACACTTACATCCACAGGAAATGTAGATATCTTCAGAATGATCACAGTTGTGAACTCCCCAATTATAGTGGTCACAGTGAATAATAGAGCTTTCACTGCCAGTGCAGTTAACATTGTCCAGCCAAATCTGCAGAAGTACAAAGTCACCATATTAACGACAAATGTGATTATGGTGTATCTCATATACATATATTTATATCACAACAAATATTTAATTCACATTTCTAGTCCATAGCATTTTCATAAAAGATAAAGACAGTCATTTAGTTACAAATTGTAAGTAGAAATAGCAGTATAGTGATATATATATATTGTTTTAAGTAACCAAAATAGAGATGAAATATATTGTAAGGAATAAGTTGTTGCATGTGATTTCACAATCTGCCATAGTTAATCTCAGAATTAAAACAAAATTTTATCCCATTTGATATGGCCTACAGAACTAAACAACTCAGTTGTGAAAGACAAGTGGAAGTATTTATATATCTCTAATCCTTGATAATATATGTACGTACGTACGTATAAATAGAAACTATGATAACTGGCTATTTGAGCATCAGCAACATTTAACGAAATCAGTATTCTGAATGTTTCGACCCAAAGGTATAATGGGGGAGATGATGTCCAGATTGGGTCTATATAGGTTCATTCCTTGGTCCATGTCCAAAGGATGTGAGAACAAAAGAACAGTAAGAAGATCTGACAAGAATAAGTCATTAGCAGTGTATCTCCAGAGAACAATGCATGACATAACCTGGGAAGAAGCAATGATGATTTCAATGGAACAGTATAAGACCAGAAGGAAAATTAAAGTAGTAATGCTCAGACAATCATTTCCATGCATGAACATGGCTCAAGGAATGAACCTAGACCCAATCCCACACTACATTCAATTCCTAAATAATTTTTACCTTTATTAAATATGTGGCACAATTCACAGAATACTACAGTCATCAAACCATGTCAACATCTCCTTATTTAACTAGTGTTTTCCTCCATGTTTTTAATATCTGCTGAAGACCTTTGGGTCAAAACATTCAGAATACTGATTCAATAAATGTTGTTGATGCTCAAATAACCAGATATATACGTACGTACTGTACTTTCGTTTCTAAATTTGAAATGAAAGTGCAATGCAAGTCCAACTTACATATATTGGGTATCTACGTACATATGTATATATTTCACTAAGTAAAATATATTCTAATGTACTCACTTCTCCAATTCCACTTCCAACTGGATAACTACTTGCTCTACTATATGAGATGGATGTAGAAAATCCAAGCTCACGACAGGCAATTGTAGCTTCAATGTGGCCAAAGCTATCATCACAGATTGTTCCCCAATCACCATTATAGAAAACTTCAAGTCTTCCCTGACTGACTGTTCCATTTTCTGTACTGTTTGCTCCTACTAAACGTATTCTTGGATATGGAGCTATAGATGTGGTATTTAAAAAAGATAAAGGTTTTGGCACATACACATGTATTATCTTTTTGCATTGTCAGGTCACTGGAGGAATGCACACAATGTTGTAATATGTATTTTGAGCTATATCTATGTATATTTAGCCAATAGAAGAAGAAACATAGCCCAAAATAAACACAACTGTATCTATTGTGGTACTTAACTCTGTTAAAAGCATGTCAAGTCAGCAAGTCACTCATTTTGACAACATTTAATACTTTTGGTAGGAAACGTTAAACCTGTTTTTCATCTGAAAACACCATTTAACACATCATGTACCAGGCACAAATTTCAGGGTTTAAAAATTATCAACTCCTGATGGACACAAATATATAGTCAGTACACGATTAGTGGTCATACCATAGCAGGTAACACCAACATCTTGTGAATGGCTACAGTTGTTATTGCCCCATCTGGTTGAGTTGCACATAGTAATTGATGACTCATGACCTGCACATGATACTTGATCCAGCCAAATTGGTCCATTGCCATTGCCATGGAATGATACATTATCTGCTCTTGGGTATCCCAGCATTCTGCAGATAACATGAGCATCTTGCAATTTGAAGGACAACTGACTGTCACAGATTGTACCCCATTCGCCATTATATAATATCTCTATCCTACCCTCAGCTGCAGTTAATCCATCACTAAGACGTACTTGCACATCAAGGGATGCATTTGGATCTGAATAATTAAGGTGGTATATACATGGATAACATGCTACAACAGGTTTAATTCCCCATTGGAATTTTTACAAAGTATAGGCATAACATATAGGAAAATGGAGTATTTAATTTTTTATGTATTTCTTCTATAACCAGAACTTAGCACGACCTTACTTATATATATATATATGATATATATGTACATAGAGGATTGTATATAAAATGCACATTGTACATGCAATAAATGAAACCAGGCTGCTGAAACAATTAAAACGAGTATGTGGAATAATCAATGTGCAAATGAGCTACTAATAACTGAAAATTATAAAATGTATATGTATGTATGTATCCTTGAGAGGACACAGTTTAATATTTAAACATTTAATGTATATAATGTTGTACTTGAATTAGTAACTAACCAATACAGACTACTCCAGCTTCATAACTGCAATAGCGAGTATAGCTAAAAGGGTAATTGCATTCAAAGATAGTAGACTCATTGCCTTGGCAGTATACACCTGAAATGATATTGCTGTAGTAACTACTTCTATAATATTTATAATACAATGCCTCATTAGCTCCTTCAAAACCAAGTTCCCTGCACACTACATCCGAGTCTTTTATGTCCCAGCTATAAGTACAGATGGAATCCCAATTTCCTGTATAAATTTCAACCTTTCCGTCAAAATTGTTTGTTCCGTTCACCAATCTTACTCTTTCTAATAAATGTAAAATATAGTCATTGTTACACATATTATATATGTACATCTTATGTATATATTTTATAATTACCCTTTATACTAGTTGTTACGTTAACTTTATTACAGATGACTCACGTAAGCATTTAAGCCCTACATCTTGATCATGTGAACAGTTGTTACTGTAGTATTCATTAGAAGGACAATCAAGGAGAAATGTCTCATTTCCACTGCAATTAACCCCATCTAATAAAATGGGTCCATCCCCAATTCCAAATTCACCAGACATAAAAGTATCTTCAGCACCAGGATAACCCATTTCTTTGCAAACTACATCAGCATCTATCAGATCCCATCCATTTGCACAAACCGTACCCCATTCTCCATTATACAATACTTCGAGGCGTCCTTCATTTGGTAAATTTCCATTCACCAAACGTACATCTAAATACCAAGATAACAGCATAACATTTGTCATGCTTGGAACTGTGTCTAAAGACATATATATCTAAAAAGTGGCTACTTCCATGTACCTATATATGATATATTTATTAAATTTGTATACCAATAGTTTATCCTATTATACATACATAATTGTATACATGTTATCATACAATTTCTCTGAGAGATGGCAGCTACTTACTAATCCCTAAAATGTATACAAGTCAGTATACCAATGAGGAATGTTTTAATAACTACATTTTTATTCTAAAATTGAATTATAAAGTAGCATACTAATTATTGACTTACAGTTACAAGAAACTGTTGCACTATCGTAACAATTATATCTAACAGTGTATTGAACATTGCAATCTAAGAGTGAAAGCTCATTGCCATTGCAGTATGGATAGGATAAAACGGTTCTGGAGTAGCCTGTGTATATCTGCCCTGCCTCTCTTGCACTATCAAAGCCAAGTTCTCTGCAGACAACGTTTGCATCAGTTAAGTCCCATCCATAGCTGCACACAGATCCCCAGGAACCATCGTAAAAGACTTCAACTTCTCCAGAAAAATTGTTTAGACCATTTACTAATCGAACTTTGGCTGCAAACACATAAAATACTTGTTTAAAAACATTTTGGTGCAATATATGATGGTCAGAATTCAGATTAGTAAGGTGGTTGAATTGATGAATACTTGTAGTATTATGAAGAATATGTTTTCATTTTCGGGACTGAAATTTTATGTTTACTTTTCAAGGTATTTTCTTTCTGTAGTGGATATTAGATGACATTTCATTGCATTTGTGATGTGAACTCTTAGAACTGAACTACCTATATGCAGAAGTGCATGACCTTTTAAGTTTGTGGTAATCATTCTGTAGTCCATTGCATATTGAGTACAAGTGATGACCGATAGGTCTTGCAATCAGTCCAACCTTGACTTACCAACACAATACTAGAGGATCATCAATCTACATCCTCCATTGCCAACAAATACTAATGGAATGAGAGCCTATGCATATATAATGCCAAGTCTTTGGAATAAACTAAGGTCTACAATAAAGACCACATGTGATTTCAAACTACCTTCAAACTTAATCTTCGAGCATTATTTATGTAATTAACGTATTAATAAATTTTTCTGATAATAAACAAAATATCTTAAAATTATCACTTTTTGTATATTATGGTGGGCTCTTTGTAGAGTAGTCAATTTGGCTATATATAAGCTCTCCCACCTAAAATTAGATTGATGGATTGATTGAGAGAGTGAGATTTCAACCGGCAAACACAACAAGAGGGATAAATAGCAGAAGTGTACATCACTAAGTACAGCCTGGCAAATATTTAGTGATTTAGGTAAGCCTTAAGTACGTATATGTAAGCATTATTAGGCTTTTAACTTGTAGTATGAAAGGATTCACAGAGGATCAAGACAAAGAAAAAGACAAAGACAAACAAAGACAAAGACTCCAAGGACCACTGCTGAAAGGTGGAATTCCCAGAAGAAAATGAACGACCCAGTGAAGAAGAAGATGTAAGAAAGGAATGAAAGAGAAGACTCCTGTATCTTCATCCAAAGCTCTCTTCAGGTTTAGTTCCCCTAGAAACATTTTTACATAATAGGCATGTGGCATGTAGGAAAATGGTGTATTAGATTTTTCATTGGACAGGGTGGTCATTTGTTTCAGCCATTCCTACCTAGAGAGTACTCTCCAATAATAAAAAGTTATCCTGATTTTAAAGACATACACAGAGACACACACATTCGTACGTATGTGTACAAGTTTAGAATTCTTTGCAGTAAATGACTTAACTATAGAATTACATCAAAGTGAAAAGCATGTATGTACAAATATGGACTTACCAGAACATTGAACTCCTACAGTTTGATCATGCAAGCAGTTGTATCTGTAGTATCCCTCAGAAGGACAATCAAGGAGAGATGTCTCATTTCCACTGCAATCAACCCCATCTATTAAGATTGTTCTATTTCCAGTTCCAAATTCACCAGACATAAAAGTATCTTCAACACCAGGATATCCCAATTCTTTGCAAACTACATCAGCATCTATCAGGTCCCATTCATTGGCACAAACTGTACCCCATTCTCCATTGTAGAATATTTCAAGGCGTCCTTCACCTGGGGAACTTCCATTCACTAACCGTATAACTATATATTCATCAAAAAATTGTTAATAATGATATTGGGTTGATATTAGTTTAACTATATGTATGTTACATGGTAATGTGTATCCACTTACCATTACAAGAAAGTGTTGCCTGATAAGAACAATAAACATTGTACTGATGATTGCAATCTAAGATTGATAGCTCAGTGCCATTGCAGTATGGATAAGATAAAACAGTTCTAGAGTAGCCTGTGTATATCTGCCCTGCCTCTTTTGCACCATCAAAACCAAGTTCTCTGCAGACAACGTTTGCATCAGTTAAGTCCCATCCATAGCTGCACACAGATCCCCAAGAACCATCATAAAAGACTTCAACATCTCCAGAATAATTGTTTAGTCCATTTACTAATCGAACTTTGGCTGCAAAAATTATGCATCATATATACACATATATACAGTGAAAGATCTTAAAAGAAATAGGACTAAGGCTTCAGACAGCATGTAGTCCCTTCAACCATAAGATATTTAGGGTAAATATCACCAATTGAAGTTCATACTCAAAGACTTCATTGTTAACATATATAGGTCTAAATGTTTTTCGAAAGCTAGTGGAAATTTACATTTCTGTGACATTTGTCTTCACAGAGAAAGCACAAATTTAAATAATCGAGTTGATTATTACGTTAGTTGTTATGAATACAATTAAATGCGGCTTTATATATTCGAGGGCAGTTATTAACTTTTTGAGGAAGCTCTAGGTGGGGTTCTTATTGAATACATACAGTATGTGACTAGACCTCTGCTTCTTTAGAGCATATTATATATAATCATTTACAGCATTCATAGGTGAAAATGAATAGAGTTAGAAACCACTAGGGCTGGTTACGTGCATTAGGAATCCCAATTGTAGGATAATTGCTTAAGAACCATACGTACTATCTACGCATGTACACAAACATATGCACATTGTTGCTAGGAGTTGAAATGTTCAACTAGTTTGTAAGACAGCTACACATTGTACTGTATGTATGAGTTTATGATAATTCATAATATTTTGGTTACATTTTATGTATTCTTTGTATTTGATATATCAAATCTAGTTTTATTTAGTAAGCAGATTTAGGAATCTTAGTGGATGCATTGCATTATTTAGGAAGAAAATGGATCAAGAAAATGTTTCTGTATATATGTACATATATATAGATGATTTTATAGATATAAGAAAGCACTAGTAAACATGTGGGCATTAAATCATTGGTTTAGTTTCTCACTTACAAATCTACAGTTCATGCATAACGTTAACATACAGAAGATTCAATGCATGATATAAGTATATATAACTCAGTTAATTACAATGTACGTATTTCATTGTCAGACCTAGGCCTAGGACACAGCTAGGGTATATAAAGGTGTGACATTAACTAATACATCTTAACAATCACATAAGAGGTGCCAATTTATACAAAACAGTTGTAGTTGTCATATTCAGTAGCAGTTGATATAGAGTTTATCACAGGGGTATGCATTTTATAATGAATTTACTACAGTATAGTTATCCTTTTTTATTTGTATATAAGTTGATTAGGAAACAAAGTTTCATTACTTACGGGAACAAATCACTCCAGCATCTTGGCTGTGAGAACAGGTGTTGTTGTAGTATCCATTTGATGGACAGTTAAAGAAAGATGTCTCATTTTCACTGCAATCAACTTCATCCAGAAATATAGGTCCACTTCCAGGCCCAAAATCACCAGAGGTTACAGCCTTCTCAGCACCAGGTTGACCCAATTCTTTGCAAACTACATCAGCATCTATCAGGTCCCATTCATTGGCACAAACTGTACCCCATTCTGCATTGTGGAATATTTCAAGGCGTCCTTCACCTGGGGAACTTCCATTCACTAACCGTATAACTATATATTCATCAAAAAATTGTTAATAATGATATTGGGTAGATATTAGTTTAATTATATGTGTGTTAGATGGCAATGTGTATCCACTTACCATTACAAGAAAGTGTTGCCTGATAAGAACAATAAACATTGTACTGATGATTGCAATCTAAGATTGATAGCTCAGTGCCATTGCAGTATGGATAAGATAAAACAGTTCTGGAGTAGCCTGTGTATATCTGCCCTGCCTCTTTTGCACCATCAAAACCAAGTTCTCTGCAGACAACGTTTGCATCAGTTAAGTCCCATCCATAGCTGCACACAGATCCCCAAGAACCATCATAAAAGACTTCAACATCTCCAGAAAAAATGTTTGGTCCATTTACTAATCGAACTTTGGCTGCAAAAATTATGCATCATATGTATACACATACATACAGTGAAAGATCTTAAAAGAATAAGGACTAAGACTTTAGACAGCATGTAGTCCCTTTAACCATAAGATATTTAGGGTAAATGTCACCAATTGAAGTTCATACTCAAAGGCTTCATTGTTAATACACTGAATAGGTCTAAATGTTTTTCGAAAGCTAGTGGAAATTTACCTTTATGTGACATTTGTCTTCACAGAGAAAGCACAAACTTTAAATAATCGAGTTGATTATTACGTTAGTTGTTATGAATACAATTAAATGCGGTTTTATATATTCGAGGGCAGTTATTACCTTTTGAGGAAGCTCTAGGTGGGGTTCTTATTGAATACATACAGTATGTGACTAGACCTCTGCTTCTTTAGAGCATATTATATATAATCATTTACAGCATTCATAGGTGAAAATGAATAGAGTTAGAAACCACTAGGGCTGGTTACGTGCATTAGGAATCCCAATTGTAGGATAATTGTCATCATCATTTAACTCTGGGTATTACCCCTGTCCACTCATGTCCCCTGAGGAGTGCAATGAGCTAATGGGCGGAACTGAAGTTCGCTTGATGGGAACCAGAGTTTTCCCCTAGCCACTCAAAAAGATGGTCGAGCCATAGACAGCTGTTTTGTCCTTATTAGGACTCATCAGAATGGCATACGATGGAAGTTTGAGTGGCTGTTTGAGTGGTCAGCAACACCTTTGGCTGTATCCCTTATCTGCTGATAAGGAAACCACAAGCTTTTTTGCTTCTGAGAGTACTTATTAGCAGACTATATAGCTAGCCACTCAAACTTCCATCGTATGCCATACTGATGAGTCCTAATAAGGACGAAACAGCTGTCCATGGCTCGATCATCTTTTTGAGTGGCTAGGGGGAGACAGTTGTAGTTGTCATATTCAGTAGCAGTTGATATAGAGTTTATCACAGGGGTATGCATTTTATAATGAATTTACTACAGTATAGTTATCCTTTTTTATTTGTATATAAGCTGATTAGGAAACAAAATTTTATTACTTACGGGAACAAATCACTCCAGCATCTTGGCTGTGAGAACAGGTGTTGTTGTAGTATCCATTTGATGGACAGTTAAAGAAAGATGTCTCATTTTCACTGCAATCAACTTCATCCAGAAATATAGGTCCACTTCCAGGCCCAAAATCACCAGAGGTTACAGCCTTCTCAGCACCAGGTTGACCCAATTCTTTGCAAACTGCAACAGCATCTGTCACGTCCCATCCATTGTTACAAACTGTACCCCATTCTCCATCATATTTAATTTCTACTCTGCCTTCATTAGCAGTGTTACCTCCTGCTAAACGTATAGGAGCTACAACAAGCAAGTATGAAAATGATTATACTGAATCATGTAATTATATAAAACAATTAATTGTCCATTTAACACGACTAATTACAAAGAGAACATTTTCTACTGTTAACATTTATATTATGTATATATACCTGCCAGCAGAATTAACACTTAAAACTTTGGCCCATTGGAAAAAGAAGAAAGAAGAGGAAGAGAAACCTAACTTCAGGATAACCATATGCATAGTTTCAAGAATGTTTAAAAATGTTTATGTCTGCACTTACGTACATAGAACATACATATATGGTTAGAATATTGCATGAATTATCTAAGACACCATACAAAAATATTATACATCTTATACATTGCATTGTTATTAAGGCTTACGTATGCATGTAACTCCTGCTTTGTAGTAACAATATTCGAAATAACTCTTGCTACAGTCAAAGAGTGATTCTTCATGGCCTGAACAACCCACACTGGTAAAAAGAGAATATGTGTAACCTTCATAGAAATCATTTGTCAAAGTTCTCATTGCTCCATGAAATCCTAGCTCTCTACAGACAACGTCAGCATCCATCATATCCCAACCATTGGTACATATGGATTCCCATGCTCCATTGTAATATACTTCTACCTTTCCAGAATAAAAGGATGCTCCATTAACCAAGCGAATTCTTTCTGTAGGAAAGGATATAAACATTCCCCACTTCAACAATGCACTACATTTACGCATGGTGCAACAATTTGAAACATTACGTATATGTAAATATATAATATGTACATGTCTACGTATCTCTTACCAAAACATTTAATACCAACATCTTGATCATGTGAGCAATTATTAGTGTTGTATTCATTTGATGGGCAATCAAAGAAAGAGGTCTCATTTCCACTGCATTCAACCCCATCTATTAAGATGGGTCCATTCCCAGTTCCAAATTCATCAGACATAAAAGTATCTTCAACACCAGGATATCCCAATTCCTTGCAAACTACATCAGCATCTATCAAGTCCCATTCATTGGCACAAACTGTACCCCATATTCCAGCATACTGAATTTCGAGGCGTCCTTCCCTTTTTTCATTGCCACCAGACAGACGTAGTGGAGCTGTTAATTAATTAGAAGCTAATTAGTATAATTCATACTGTATATAAATGTGCATACATTGTATATGGTAAAGGGAGTCATATATACCTATACATTGCTAGATTTTACTGTATAAGTGTGATAACCTTAATGTTCCAATGTCAAGTTTGCTGGTACATGGGTACAGACAGATTGGAACCTAATTGCACTATTAAATTAGACGGTAATTATCCTAGGAATTAGAGCAATTTGTAACTTCTACTGTGCTTTATTAAATTTATATGCATGATGTGCACAAAAGCATTATGTATTTCTAATGCATACTATACATTTATGTAGATAGATATATACACACTTACGGATGCATGTAACTCCAGCCTTAGAGCTGCAATATGAATTGTATCTAGCAGGACAATCAAGCAAAGATGATTCATTGCCAGTGCAGTAAACATTTGACAAGGCTGTATAGGAGTAGTAACTTCTGTATACATAAGCTGCCATAGCTCCACTGTATCCAAGTTCTCTACAAACCACATCTGCATCTCTGTAATCCCACGAATAACTGCATATATCACTCCAATAACCTTGATAAAACACTTCTACCTCTCCACTGTATGTGTCATTACCACCCACCAATCTGACTCTCCCTGTGAGAGAAAACCAGTATGTTTTTTAAAGTAAATGTAGCATAAAATATATACGTACGTATATCATACCTTGGCATTTAATTTCTACATCTTGATCATGTGAGCAGTTATTATTGTTGTATCCATTAGAAGGACAATCGAAGAAAAATGTTTCATTTCCACTGCAATCAACCCCATCTAGTAAGATGGGTCCACTGGCAAGTTCAAATTCACCAGACATAAAAGTATCTTCAACACCAGGATATCCCAAAGTTTTGCAAACTACATCAGCATCTATCAAGTCCCATTCATTGGCACAAACTGTACCCCATTCTCCATTATACGACACTTCAAGACGTCCTTGATTAGGCATGTCACCATTTACCAGTCTAATGGATGCTATATGTGTAGATTAAATAAAATGCAGTAAGGCAAATGCAATGGAGTTATTTATATACACATATCAGTACTCCATTATATATGACCCAGTTAAAGTTGTAGTGACAACCCTAAACATCCAAGACTCTATTGGCTTTAAACTCCAAAACAGTTTACTTCGGAAATAAAAGCCAAAAGTCTATATAAAAAGCAATGTTTTAGTCCATTCTATGTATTCATATGTTATGTTAACTTCACATGAATGCCATCCATAAGTATCTACAGGAATTACTGTTTCAGGTTTATATGTCCAATCTGATTCTGACACGTTCAATTGTACTAGTATTAATCTATGTTAGCATTTCAAATTCCCTCTGGTAAGAACATCTATGTGGTTACCCTCTCTTCTTTACAAATTCTTTGAGACTTTTAGAGTGTACTGTATATCAGTATTCAGATTAATAGAGCTATGTAGTACTCTTTTGATCTTGTTTTGGAAAAACCCCTGACAATGAGTAAAAGTCATAATTTTAGATAATCCAATTAATTTATATACTCACATACTCTAGTGGCAAATATTTCAACTTTTATATTGATGATTAGTCACCTATATAATTATTACCATTGTATACATATTCTGCTTATTGCTATAAAGGTTTACCCAGCATGCATGAGTATTATGGTACAAAATCAATATGAGATTGGATATGGATAAATATTGTATTCTCTGATTAAAGACTTACGCTGACATATAACTTCTGCACTGTAAGAACAATAACTAGGATTATGCTGTGCATAGCAATCCAAAATAGATGATTCATTTCCAGTGCATGATACATAATTAAGAATGGGTCTTCCAGTGCCTCTACGGTAACTATAACCATAAGCAGACTGTAGTCCTGGAAATCCAAGTTCTCTGCAAAGTACATCTCCATCAATTACATCCCAACCATTTGAACATACATGTCCCCAGCCCCCATAATATATTTCTACTATTCCACTGTAGTAGTTGCTTCCACTAGCTAAGCGGAAGGGTGCTACATAATGATAAATAATTATTGTTTCACATTGCTGAATGTACAAGGGTTGGACAATTTAACATGAAGGTGTGAATGGCTGAAATCACAATGCAAATATATAACCATCTAATAGAATGTGTATGTGTATAATTACTAAAAAGCCTTATATTTTAGGAATAATAAAAGGCCTTACATAGCTATGTAGGAGAGTAAAAACGGAAAATTCCTTGAACATAACACTGCATTTTATGACATATAGATATATATATATCAGAGACTATGGCATGAAAATCATGTGTATTTACATATATACCCCTAATGTACAGTATACATAGATGTAGTATGTAATTATTACAATAGGAATGTATATATGTATATATACATTTGTACTATATTATTGCTATGTGAAACATTCTGTATATATACCTGAGCAATGAATTCCAACATCATTCATGTGGCTACAAGAATTGTTACTTGATGGGCATTCCAGAATCGAAGTATGAAATTTATTACAGTCTACGTCTTCTAAGAGAATGGGGCCACTGCCAAATCCAAAAGCTCCAGGTGTTGCTATTCTTTCTGCACTTGTATATCCCAATTCCTTACAGACTACATTAGCATCTATCAAGTCAAATCCATTATCACAGACTGTTCCCCATTCTCCACTGTACATAACCTCCAGTCTTCCTTCGTAGGGGGTGCTTCCATTGGTCAGACGCACAGGTGCTACAGTGTAAAAATAGCATTATATACATACATTATGACATCAATCTATATACACTAATGGTAATATATATTAGCTTACGAATGCATGAAACTTCAGCATAATAACTACAATATCCAGTATATCTTGTGTAGGGACACTCCATGATTGACGACTCAG
Source organism: Chondrosia reniformis (assembly GCA_947172415.1). Lineage (NCBI taxonomy): Eukaryota > Metazoa > Porifera > Demospongiae > Chondrillida > Chondrillidae > Chondrosia > Chondrosia reniformis. The sequence continues at coordinate 2,984,743 of OX359195.1, read as the reverse complement.
ATCCATTACAGTTAATATAATCCTTGATAGGAGGGCTGTATCCACTTCTGTATGCAAAAGCCTTTCGAGCCCCTGCATACCCAAGTTCTCTACATACAACATCAGCATCTGCCATGTCCCAGGAATTGTAACAAATGCTTCCCCAAGTTCCTCTGTAAAATATTTCAACTATTCCTCCATGTTCACTTCCATTTACTAGACGGATTGGCTCTAAATATCATATATAGAATGAAACTTTGTGTTATCCTTTTGGAGATTATGTGCATTTGGATAAAGATGGCATAATATTATAATACTATAATTATTTACCTCAAAAGTATAGAAAACATCACTATATATATAAATGTGTCATATTAATATAAATATAATTCTTAAGCATACGTACGTTGGCATCTGACTCCTGCATCTTCGTAATGTCCACAATTATGAACAAAGAATCCATTTGAGGAACAATTAAGTAATGATGCCTCTGAACCATTACACTGCACATCATCAAGTAAAATTGGTCCACTGCCTTCACCATAGTAAGCCCCTCCAAAGACATGTACTACACCTGGAAAGTCCAACTCTCTGCAGACAACTTCAGCATCATTAAAGTCCCAATAATCATCACATACAGTACCCCATGTGTCATTATATAGCACCTCAACTCTTCCTTCATAGGGGAATGTTCCATTTTGTAAACGAACAGGAGCAGGTGGAGCTGCATTTTTACGCAAAGCAAAGAAACATGCTATCTGACATATAAATTGACTTACAAATACAGACTACATGCATTACACAGTTTTCAAAGCAAAGAATCATGCAATCTGACATATAATACATTTTGACTTACGAATACAGACTACTCCTGCATCTTCATAATGGCCACAGCTGTGAATTCCAAATCCACTTGAAGAGCAATTGGCGATTGAGTCCTCTGTTCCAGTACAAAATAGATTGTCAAGCCAAATAGCACCACTGCCTTGACCAAAATATGCACCAGTGAGTGCACTCTCAGCTCCCTCATAGCCTAACTCTCTACAAACTACACTGGCATCATTTAAATCCCAATAATCATCACACACAGTTCCCCAAATGCCATGATATCTAACTTCAACACGTCCTTCATATTCAGTGGTACCTCCAACCAATCGAACTTGGAATGGGGGAATTGTTAAATTGGTGTCTGTAGATAATAATGGTGTATTTACATATTGTATACATTTTAGCAAATGACTGATATGTACACATATTACTGTTATTATATAACTTGTAATCAATGAACAGACATTTGATGATATCCTAATATTTTCATTATTCATATTAAATACAACTTACGAGAACTATTGCAAATGCCATTTGTGATATCGTTGTGTAGAAGCCTCAACGATGAAATAGAGGCATTAAACAGTCTGCTGTGATGTCCTGCTATCAGCAGCAACTCAGCTTGGTCTACACGGCCACCAATACCAATACTATAAGTTATAATTCCACTTGTTCGTGCGTCTGTTGAAGGTAGAGTGACATCATCACCAGATATTCCGTCAGTCAAAACAATTAGGTGATCTACACAACCAGACCTTCCATTCATGGTAAATTCATCTATGGCCACTGTAATAGCATTGCCAATTGACGTTCCACCACCAGGGTAATTAAGACTTCGGATAGTTGCTAACGATGGATTATTTGTCAGTGAATACATATCTTCAACATTGGAGCTAAATACTATCACTCCACTATGAACATCTGAAGGCAAAGAGTCAATCAAGTCAGCAACAAAATTGATTTCTTCTGCAAAATCGGTAGCTCCAATACTTCCTGAACCATCCACTAAGAAAATGACATCAGCGCATCCCATGCTGCAGTTATCTACATGCAGAAATATATTAGATTGGTCCATGTATGTATGTATGTGCAGTACCACATGGGACAATGATCCTGGCAACAATAACAACGAATAATAACAATAATAGCTTAAAGAATAGTCATGCACCAATTAATATTAGTATACAGCTTGTGGTTTATATATATGTTCGTCATACAAGGAGTCCTGGGAATACCGTATAAATATAATATTTTCATAATCAGTTATAATTAATTATCCAGATTTGTCCTAGTTTTATAACACTGACTGGTCCAACACTAGTTAATCTACTCAGAATAATGGCTATTACTCGAGATTCTCTTCCATAGACCAAGATATGGTATTAGAAGTAGGGATAGCAGGGTAATAGTACATCTAACGAAACAGTGATCATGTGATAAAGCTTATATTATCATACAGAACAGCGTCACATACTGAAATTGAAGAAACTTAACCATACTTACACATCACTTTAAATTCTGTGTTTGGGCACACTTCAACTATCGGGCTATAGCTAGTGTGCCCAAACAATAAAGTAACTACCGGAAACGGTTAACCGGATATCTCTAAGAACCAGCAAGTAGTTGGAGTTTACATGGGGGCGGCTATTGCGCAGAATCTCTAGATTTCTTCCACGAAAAGCCTTATTACTTTCTGTTGGTCTAAGATTGCTTCCTATTTTAACTACTGCTCCCTCGTGTGGAATGTACTATTGGGCAGGGTTCAATCTACAAACTTCTCCCCCAACCACTCCAGCTTCCCCCCCACCCAAAAAAAAATTACCTAGTTGCAATTTAAAAATGGCATTGAGAAAGTTCTCATGTCAGAATCAATCTCAACCCCCAAACCCCCCTATCTCTTGCGCTTCTTCCCCCCTCCCCCCAAAAATTTGCATCCTAGGTAGAACCCTGATTGGATGATGTCGGTTATATACGTTCATTGCAGTCTGTGGGGCCAGCAATTAAGATTCAGATGAGGAACAGGGTTAGGCGGCTCAGGATCTTCCATCGTCTCATCGAACCATGCTCAGGCAAGCGAAATAAGTCGTAAGTTCGCACTTCGTACTTTACGTACTATGTGAAACCTGGTTTACACCACGATGAGTGTGAAGTTACGTTCTAGGATATTCACAATAACATGAGTTTCACTTCTTTGTACCGGGTTCGCACATGTGCATGCATGTATTGGGTTGTGCAGATCTAGCGCGAGAGTACTTCATATCACCGGTTAACGTCTACATGGTCTGACCACGGTCAGAATTTATACCAGTGGTCCGACATTTATACCGGTTACGCAATAATTCCGACCGTCCTATCTTTTGTATTGGTCGGTTCGGTCCGACGCGGTCCGAAAAATATACCCGAGGAAAGCCTGAGGGTGGCATCACAATGAACAAGAGCACTGACTTCGTACCCTATGGATGGGAACTGCGTCACAGAGCAGACGCAGCAAGTATTCATCGGAAGGATCGACTCTGACCCGCTCGACATATTCGTTTATCTGCAACATCGAAATCTTTAAGTAAACGATTATATCCTTCGTACATCCTGGATTGGTTGCGAGGTGTGGAATTTACATTTTCTGCTAGACCCTACTTTTCGTTTGCCCACGCGCGGATGAATAAGTAGCTAGACTAGCTAGACGACCGGAATAACCGGACATCTAAGAACCGCAAATAGTCCGAGTTTGGGGGCGCCAGGTGCCCCAGCAGTTTTTTAAACTCGAAATATTTGTTTTTTGAAAAAATAATTTACTTTGTTTAGAGCACATTCAACACCTTGTAGGTTTGCCTATTCCCTTTTAATTAAATAATGACGACTGTATGTACCGTCAGAAGTTAGTCTATGAGAAAAAATAGCCTGCATGAGGAAAAGTGGAGTTCTGCAAGAATCCAACTTGCAATTGTCCGTTTTGGATTCTGATACTCTGCCTTCTGAGCTATATAAGAAAGAGCCTAACCAGCAGATAAGTAGCATACAGGCTCTGCCTAAAATGCACAATCCTTAAAAATCTGATGGATGTACATTTGGACTCAGATATAGGCTTAATTGCCCAACATATTCTACATGTTGTGGGCTAAAGATATGATATGTAACATATGCACTAGATTATACCTGCAGGGCTGGATCCATTGCAGCAGTCACCCAACTGCTCTACTCTTGATAACAATTCGTCAATTTTGTATGACAATTCATCAATTCTGCCAAAAATTGCAGTTGTAAGAGTTTCTAAGAACTCCCTACCAGCTCCTTCAAAGTAGTCCAATCTGTTCTTAATGTAATTGATGTTTTGATCCCTCTCTCTTTCCAGAAGCAACTTTGCCACAAGGCCATCTTTTTGTGAAAGCCCTGCTGAACAACTTGATGAAGATGCAATTATGACATGCCACTGGTTCATTCCATTGAGTAAAATCAATAGAGCTACCAGGAATTTTACCATTTTCCTGCAGCTATTAAATACGTTTATAAGCTGACAACTGCTGGATCTTCAGCTCAGTTGGACCATACACCAGTTTAATAGCCTGGTTTAGCTTATAGCAAATTTGCAGTGATTTGTGATTATATATATGTTCAAGTTATGCACAGAATGTGTGTGGGTGGGTAAACTTCTAATAAAAGAATATGATAATCATGTGTACAGTTAAAGCATGCATGGTCACCACCTCATCAAACAAATATAGTGGGAAAAAACACTACTGTACATGTGATGAACTTAGAAGTATTGTCTCCTACAGTCAGTGCTATATCTCTACTTTTACATTATATACATGTATTGAACTTAATAATTAGAGTGACAGTCAGTATACAGAAACTGACCAGCCAGCTGCAGGTTGGCTTATTGTATAGTCACAAAAATAGACTATGGAGGGAATAAAAGTGATTATCTATGTTAATACATTAGTCTGAAAATTATACCTGGTGATTAGTGTTATTAGTGCATAAGGAGATAGTGTAGCCAAGTTATATATATATAGAATTAAGATGGTTAATACAGTAAGTGTTTCTTCACTCTAGTCAAGTAATACAGAGTCCTTCAATTCTGCAACAAACACCTACAGGTGCCTTCGCATAACAAGTCTACGGACTGACTTTGAATGCATGAGTCAGTTCCATATATAGTACTACAAAGAGTAGACATAGCATGTATGAAAATGGTGCATCAGATTTTTCATCTAATATCATAGGGTGATAATATCAATGTCCAAAGATTGAAGTATATATGTAACATGTTTCACAAGCAATCATTATCACACCTCTCTTAGCCTTTGGAAACGTGACATGTAACATGGTGTACACAGTATCACATTCCAAGACTTGCAAGTTGTAATTGTATAAGTTTCCCTTACAGCTCTTGGGGTATGTAACCTGAAATATATATTGGTGCATTTTTGTATATATTACAATGTTAACACTGTGAGCTCCATCACAGGTAGAGCTTGTGATGACTGCATATTACTTGGCCGATCTCAGTAGGTTTTGAAATCTTTGCTGTGGTCAGTTTATACAGTAGCTATATACATAGGTATATTCAGAAACACTAACGTAACTTTGTATGTCATTTTAATCATAAGAATTCTCATCTTAATTAAAGATACATGTCTCGTAACTGAGATAATTACAACAGACTGAGTGATAATACACCTTTGAAAGTCTTCAGATTTTACTTAGCTTAGTATACTATAATTTATTTATCCATTTGGAACAGTATGTATGTGATCAGCTGTGTTACTTTTGCATTCTCATTGTCTTTACTGATCTTTATGAACAACCATGCAGCTATACAAACATTACACATGAATTCTGGACATGTCTTTACTATCAGGCCATTATAGAATCATTACAAAACTGTGATGAGAGTATTGGTTTATATGGTGTGGTATATAATAGACCTATTTGGTATAACAATTTTATATTTATATATATATTTGGTATATTTGGTATTTGGTTTTTTACATGCAGTCAGCAATATTATTGCACCACTCACAAAGAATTTGGAAATGTAATATGTATTCTATAGCTATGCCCACCACATTCTACACATATATATATAAAACTTATAGAAGTTTCCCTATACCTGGTGTTAAATAGTCTAACTTGAATATTTCACATAATTTATTGTATTGCTGTGTTGGCAAGTTCCACAAAAACGTGATAACACAGTCAGTCGAATGAGTGAAGAATGCATTATACGTACGTAATAAGTATCCTCGGAGCTAATGGTAAAACCTTTGCGGCCTATCTCCTCCTGCACTGTTCCACTAATAGAGATGAAACAATTATGGAGCAACACCTAAAGGTGCACAGAACTGAGCATGTACTGATCTGCAGCTGGCATGCGCACACACGCTTCACCATCCATATGAGCAATTGTTTAGTACCAACTCTCACTATTATAGTACACGTGTTATTGTTTTCTTTGTATCTGCAAATATATCCGGTCATAGAGTTTTCTATACAGCCTTTTGGCTATTAATTGCTCTCATGAACTTTCATGCATACATATTTGTGTCTCACAATATGGACTCCTATATAATTGGATGATGATTGAATTGCGGTAACCAGTCTGTTATACTTGATGAATATCATCCAAACATTTGATGCAGAGAGAGACCACATTCTAATCGGCATTCCTTTCCCTTCCAATCCTTTCTTTGGTGATTTATGAGGTGTTACATTGGACAGGGCAGCTGTATTTATTTGGACATTCCTACTTAGAGAGTACTATCGTACTCTGATACCCGGCCCCACACATCCGTTTAAGCTGTCAATGCACCCACTAATAGGCTCCAGTCAGTTGTCAATATACATGCTATGTATGATCCTTTAGTCCCATGTGGACAGTGTACTATATATGACCCATGTATGTAATTAAGCCTTGTGGTAGAAACATCGGAATTTGAAAAGGTATTATCTGATCAGCAGCTGATCAAATTATATAACGTTGCAAACTATTGCAATTAAATTTAAAGTTGCAACCTTTTTAGTTCATCATTCAATAGTTAGACTATTTATTAACTGTATATGTACTTTACTTGAAATATAGCCTACATTGTTTTCTACAGCTTGCTGGACAACAGCTCTGTGACGGTGTCCAGAGAGTTACAAATTTGTACCTTGAATGGTACTATATATACCTATATAAGACCCAGTTATAGGCATATGCATGGTACACATGATATCTGGAAAAAAAATGTTATCACGTTATAGGGTGGGTATATCACTACAATTTTGTAATAACTATATGAGTGGGAGTGAATACTGGGTGGGTAAAGGTCATCAGTAGGTATTAAAGTATAGGACTATTATTAGATGTTATTTCATACATGTATCAAGTTTATCAGTCACAGCACCTGCAGGACTTCTCTTTAAGATAAAACTTTCCCCTTTAGTCAAGTTTAACTTGATTGTGCAAATATTTTTGGCATTTTTACAATGTTATCTACATCCAATAGGATGATTGCACTGGCTGTACAACTTCAGGCAGGCCATTTTCAAAAGCACCATATCCATGATATTATATTAATTTGAAAGTAGACTAAAACAGAGCATAAAACTTTGGATAAGGATTCATAGTTTTCATAAACGTCTTTTTCCTTCTCATATGGTAGCAACTGCTAAATATGTTTTACTTAGTGAGCTTATAAACACTTAGGAATCAAAGGTCAATTTCCTGTCATGCACCTTCCTTCCTTCACCAGTATAGCTTTGAGTGGCAGCCATACAGGTGTAAACCTGTCAGGTAACTATAGTTAAACAAATATTTCGAGTTTAAAAAACTTGTGGGGCGCCGGGCGCCCCTAAGTAAACTCGAACTATTTGGCTGGTACAAATTAGATGTCCGGTTAACCGATTCCGGGTCGACTCTTGTTCTATGCCATCAATTTTCGAGGCCATATCTCGTAGAAATATGGCTTCTAAATCCTTTTCGTTGGTTAAACGTTCGATGCTAAGGAAGAGAAAGCTAATTTAAAGCTAGAAAACGAAAGCCAGCCGAGTGTCCGCCATTTTGGTGACATTTTTTACAAATATATGACACCATACATTACATAGGGCGGCCATTTTTTTCCCTGGCCATCCCTACTATAGAGTACTACCGTACTCTATGATATTGTTTATGACAAGTGTCTGGCGAAATTTTGTTTTATTTATACATATATATACAGTACAAGTTATATATATATACAGTGGTATAGTGAAGCTCAAAGGGACAAAATTAGTTCCTTATATCAAATATTCACTTTATTGAATGTATATATACAGTACAAGTTACAATATACTAAGGTAACCTAATATAAATAAAAAAATATTAATAATAAAAAAATATATAATACAAGGTTACGAACAGGAAGCCATATGTTAACATAATTTCTGAAAACAATATAGGGGCACCTTTGGAGCTACAAAAAGGCTCATCTATATCCCAGAAATATTCATAGATGATGATCACTAAGTCTCAAATATTACACTTTATATAAATGTCATAGATGCTTCAACTCTTAGGTCATGCTGCATGCATATAAAAACACATACGTACCAAATAGGAATGTGACTGTATATATGTATGCATATAAAGTATCAGTATAATATATATAGGTGCACGATATACCTATACCTGGTTCCATTTTTTTCATTTTAATATGAGATCCAAACTGTTCATCACAACTCAAGCTAAATATATATTCTATTAATAGTATGCATTATTACAAATCCTTGTATATACATACAGGTGCCATATGACTGATCTGCGTGTTTTTACGTTTTTTTTATAAACACTTTTAAAAGCAAGTTTCGTTCTAACAGAAACGATTTGCTAACTTAAACTGGTATACATCGAAGCGCTTATTTAAATGTCAGCGAATTCAAAAATTTGAGCGAGATTGAACAACCAATATCGAAGATATAACGTGTTAAAAAGGGCCGATTTTAAAACTCTCAGACACTATGCGCTTAGTCTAGGAAAAAGCTAGAACTACGTTCTATACTTTATTGGAAAGGTTACAATGTATTCTAACAAAATTAAGAAGTCCGTTTCGATTCGCCCATCCGTTGAGAAGAAAACTGTGAAAATACACTTTTAATAGATTAGTAAATGCTATTTAATCTTTCATATCTTGGGAAATAAAGCTCAGACGCAAACGGACTTCTTAATTTTTACTAAATGACACTCACTGAATCCATTGAAGCTGACTACACGACTATGAGGATCTTCTAACTTAAGCGCATAGGCAATTTTCCTTCACTTCTGCAACAGACGCCATTTCTTAACATTTAAATCATATTCATTAGCAAATAAGTTTATTCATGGGATGATTTACACATTTGAAACGCAAACGGTGAAATTTTATAGCCGGATGTTAATATTGCGCAAATCCTAAGTTGTGTAACTGGGATATATACATGTATGTATGTATGTTGACGCAAGTGATCGAGGATCGCCGTAAGGTGTTATTCACACTAAGGATCGCCAATTTTCGAATTTTCGTCTACAACAGAGAAGATTATGCCCCCCAAAAAGGCAAGAGGGATATCAGTCGATAATCAGATTGCTCTGAAGTTCCTTTGCAGCTTTGCAAGAGTTGCTGCATACGAATTATTCGTTAACAAAAGGTACGTAAAAAGTAAGTATTCGACCATAGCTAGAGAAGTGAATCATTTTATAGCTTTACATTAATTGTATAATACAATACGTACGAAGTGAGACGATTAAATAAAACAATAATAGGATACGAAGTGAGACGATTATAAGACAATGATACGAAGCGAGATGATTATATACGATATGTATCAAGGGGCATATCATTTTAACTGTCTGCCATCTGCTATCAAAGACATTAGAGATGCAAAATCATTCAGAAGAGCCCTAGCCAACTTGAACTGTACAAATGTGAATTAATTCCATGAACTTAATCTATATCCATTTAAACTCTTTAAATCTATTTATTATATTTCCTCATTAACATTATGCATTCACTCTCTATCTTTTTGCATTGTACTTGATCCAGGACCTGCATGAAAATCCACCGATGATGTGGATGCAGCACTCCTGATGACAAATAAAAATATCTATCTATCTATCTCTATGTAAATCAATTAAGCCAAAGGATGCTATAACCAATTTAACAATGGACGATTTTAAATTCCTTCCGGTGTGTAACTAGTCTGATGAAATCAGACCCAAAACTTGCGCAATACTTGCTCCAGTAAGGGTCTGACAACTTACGGCCGGTTTGCTGTTGCACGGTCGCGAATTAACACCGACCATTCTGTGGTCAAACACCTTCCATATTTGGTAACTGGAATGTAAACATTGCCGTTAATAATTAACAAGTGTGTAAAGTACCAGACTAAAAATGGCAGTCCACTGAAGTTATAGAAGAAATCCACGCAGAAAAATCCTTTCTGTTGTTGTTCTTAAAAGTTGGCTGGGGCTTCAATGGATGGTTTGTCCTTCCACTATCACTGAAGAGATCTGCTTGACTTAGCAGCTGTGAAGCTTTTCGAATGTCTGGAGACAGGTCAGGCGACTTGTGTGTTCCAGGGCTATAGTGGTCATCAAAACTGCTGCAAATCGACTTAAGTTAGAGATTTGAAGAAATACCTATCAGAGGCTGGTTCAAACTTGACAGAAAACACCATCTTGCGGACTGGGCGTATTCTGGATATTCTCAAGTCGATTTGCAGCCGTTTTGATGACCACTATAGCCCTGGAACACACAAGTCACCTGATTTGTCTCCAGACATTCGAAAAGCTTCACAGCTGCTAAGTCAAGCAGATCTCTTCAGTGATAGTGGAAGGACAAACCATCCATTGAAGCCCCAGCCAACTTTTAAGAACAACAACAGAAAGGATTTTGCTGCGTGGATTTCTTCTACAACTTCCAGTGGACTGCCATTTTTAGTCTTGTACTTTACACACTTGTTAATTATTAATAAGGACGGCAATGTTTACATTCCAGTTACCAAATATGGAAGGTGTTTGACCACAGAATGGTCGGTGTTAATTGCGACCGTGCAACAGCAAACCGGCCGTAAGTTGTCAGACCCTTACTGGAGCAAGTATTGCGCAAGTTTTGGGTCTGATTTCATCAGACTAGGGCTATAGTGGTCATCAAAACGGCTGCAAATCGACTTGAGAATATCCAGAATACGCCCAGTCCGCAAGATGGTGTTTTCTGTCAAGTTTGAACCAGCCTCTGATAGGTATTTCTTCAAATCTCTAACTTAAGTCGATTTGCAGCAGTTTTGATGACCACTATAGCCCTGGAACACACAAGTCGCCTGACCTGTCTCCAGACATTCGAAAAGCTTCACAGCTGCTAAGTCAAGCAGATCTCTTCAGTGATAGTGGAAGGACAAACCATCCATTGAAGCCCCAGCCAACTTTTAAGAACAACAACAGAAAGGATTTTTCTGCGTGGATTTCTTCTATAACTTCAGTGGACTGCCATTTTTAGTCTGGTACTTTACACACTTGTTAATTATTAACGGCAATGTTTACATTCCAGTTACCAAATATGGAAGGTGTTTGACCACAGAATGGTCGGTGTTAATTCGCGACCGTGCAACAGCAAACCGGCCGTAAGTTGTCAGACCCTTACTGGAGCAAGTATTGCGTAAGTTTTGGGTCTGATTTCATCAGACTAGTGTGTAACCGATAACACTAAATGACGCATTCACTCTTAACGATTGAAAACGAAAATTCTTTATTAGTTTAGCGCTTGTTACGTGTTGATCGCTATAAGGCAGCCTATCCCTAAGGAAAAGTCATAAGGTACCAGTGAGTGATGTAAGGTATGGCTCAAATGAGCCTGTTAGGAGAATTTAATTGCATTACATTAGGATATTAACAAGTACTAACATATTCTTGATATATATTTTCTGTTTATACTTGTATTGGGTATATATATATATATATTTGTAAGCATTTTAATTCTTGCTTACCCTTTTTATTGTACGCAAAATTAATCTGTAAACAATGCCTTATAATTGTACCCCTATAGCTAAATTTTAACTAATCTAATGATGTTCCTAAGTGACTGCATGTATATATAATAGCATACATTCAACACTAATGAGCCAACTGATCGACCCCCAAACCCTATATAAACATTGTACCTTGTCTTAGCCCATAGGTAAATTATCACACTCAGTATATAAGATTTCCTCTTACTAGTGCTACAGTTGATCCTTGCAACTTCCTCTTTCAAGTCTTTTGATATCCTCCTTCAATTCCATGTCTGTTGCATTGCAACATTGATCAAAAGCTGGCCTTTCCATCTCTTCCAGAAGCTTATGCAACAGAAATGTCTTGGCACTCAAGCTTTCCTTGTTCTTGGCTTGACAGTAGGTAGCTTCTGTGATGGCAAATGTGATAATAAAAGATGAAACCAGGAACTTCTCGGTCACTCCCATTTTTCAGCTTTATAAAGTTTCTCGTATATACAGGCAATCTCTTGAGGCTTTAGCTACTATACGTAGCTGACAGTGATTCTCACTTCTCTATATACAAGTGATGTGGGAGTTTGTGGTCATTTAAGGTGCCATATACATGATATTTATCAAATGACCCTCCTGGGAGTGTTAATATCTCTAATATCTCTATTAAAAAGTCTTGCAATTGGTTCTTATACCTTCTAGTGCCTTAAAGATCTTCTATTGACCTACATTGTCTCCACATTTGACTACTGCATGCTGCGCCTAGTTGTGCTGACAATTCCACTCCCAAAGGCTTCAACACTATGCTGCTCGAATTATTCTTAACAAACCTAGAATTTCTTCTGCCACTGATGCTATGGAAGAGCTTAATTGGATGCCATTATCATGATGTGTAATACGTACACACAAACCTATAGCTAGCTGTACTATTCAAGTTAACAGGGAGTCATTTATGTATACCTGCAGGATTGCCCATATATACTATTCTTTACAGCAAAAATGCAAATAATGAAACTCATTATCTGTATATGCAACATATAATACATACATACATATTCCATATGAGTATACGTAGTTCATTCTATTACCATTCAAGTACTAGGTCAGTATAAGTATATATACATACAGTATAAGAGACCAATCACTTCTCTGGTATATATAGTTAATAGGGAAGCATGTGAATAGTTCATGGCAAAGGTTGTTCATATTGTGTGAGTGGGTTGACCATTAATGGCTATTTTTCCCAAATAGTATCCCCAAGGCCCTGGTCTGGTCAATATTATAGTCTGCTCTAGATCTGCTGCTGAGCTACGTACGTATGTGTACAATTGCAACAGTAATGTTATATGCTTGCCTCCCTATTAACTACCAGCTAAGTGATTCTTTTCCCTGTATACTATTTAGTGTGGTGATCTATTTATCAGAACAAGCTGACAATTGCAAGCTGCATTAGACACAGCCCATTTATGTTGGAGGAACCATCTTAACCAATTGATCACATGCCACTATTGTACATGATTTGTTCTTTGTGAATTAGTCATTCCCTTTGTTTAATCACTCACTGTTTTTTTGAATTCCTCTGTAGCTATGCCTCCATTGTTAACGTCAGAAACACAATGCATCCAAAGCTACATATGAGAAGTTTTTTTGAGTGTAGGGTATTCTTCCTGTTAAAGTCTTTACATAGAATGTTCTTCTCATGCCCACATGGCAGTATATATTTCTGTTAGAACCACTGCCTCACATGATGCATAATCTATGCATTTCTCAGAACAATAATTTGAACAGTAATTCTATGTGAATCAGTCATTCCTTTTAAATAAGTCACTTATAGCTTGCATTATTCAAAGTCCGATTATACTACTACATTGGCTGCACAGATCATTAACATTGGCATGTGTGGGTGTGGTGAGGTGCTAATATATGTATATTATTAGTTTGTATGTGGTGTGTCTGTTATACCATATGATTTTATATGTATATAATGTAATTAATGTCTGAAGAGATCAATTATTCATTGTACTGTTATAAAGTATAGTGTGATACAGATAATAGCAGTTAGTGTTTGTCTAAAGTTAACTTTGCCAGTTTTTCTATTGCAGTCTCATCTTCATTTCAATGAACTTCAAACCAACATGCACGTTATTAAAGGTATACCAATTAGCACTGTCAAAATTACTCTGGCCAGGAAGGTAGAGACCATTTAGATTAGACCAATAGCAAACTTTGAACCATGAGGCTCCTTTATGCCGCTCAGCACAGTTGAAGTCAAGTCCACTATTATCTCTGTCATATGTTAAGAATGGACCTCCATTATCAACACGAAGACTGTCACCTGATAAATAGAGAATATATATATACATTACATTGTTAAAAGTATAAAATCTTAATATACATACATGTATATATACCATGCTACACATACAGTGTACATACATGCATACCTATACATCTACATGGTAACATAGCTTGCACTATATAAGTATAAACATGATAGAGGTATTTGTGAGCTTTCCGTAGCTGGCCGAAACAATCATTTCAGGATATTTCATTCCGCAGACCTTCTTTAGCTGATAAAACACTGATAAGTTACACCTCAAACATTAACAAACTGATTGGATATTAATATGGCATGTTAAAATAGCTTGCACTATTATAAACGTATATGCATAAAAATAGTTTCTCAATCATCTAGTAAATTTGTGTTTTCTTTCCTCTTACCAGTGCTACAGTTGATCCTTGCAACTTCCTCTTTGAGATTTTTGATATCCTCCTTCAATTCCATGTCTGTTGCATTGCAACATTGATCAAAAGCTGGCCTTTCTATCTCTTCCAGAAGCTTATGCAACAAAAATGCCTTAGCACTCAAGCTTTCCTTGTTGGCTTGACAATAGGTAGCTTCTGTGATGGCAAATGTTATAATGAAGGATGAAACCAGGAACTTCTCAATCACTCCCATTTTTTAGTTTATATAGTTTCTTGTATACAGGTAATCTCATGAAGATTATAATTAAGCTTGTCTCTGATGTGCTACTTTAGCTGACAGTGACTGTCACTTATATACCTATACATAATGGGATGGTAGTTTGTGGCCACTTAAAAAATAGTGTATGAGTTTTATTAGGAAGTCTTTCTGTGATTAGTTTATAACCAGCATCCTAGGTATATTTTCTAGATCTGCCACTGAGCTAAGTATGTGTACAATTGCCACAGTAATGTTATATTCTTGCCTCCCTATTAACTACTAGTTAAGTGATTCTACTCCCTGTATACTACTTAGTGTGGTGATCTATTTATCAGAACAAGCTGAAAAGCTGCATTAGACACAGCCCATTCCAGTAGGAGGAACCATGCATCTTAACCAATTGATCACATGCCATTAATGTAGATGACTTGTTTCTATATGTGAATCAGCTATTCGATTCCTTTGTTTAATCACTCACTGTTTTTTTGAATTCTTCTGTAGCTATATATGTTTCCATTGTTAATGTCAGAAACATTCCTATAATTACATGTGATAGTTGAAGTGTGTTTGTATACCAGTACAACAGTACAGTCATTTCCTGTTTTCCTGTTTTTGAATGTGTAAATATACGTATATAGTGACATGCAGTCTACAGTATATACTTTAATTGATACACCATAAAACCTAGGAGGTACATTATATAATGATTAAATATATAAATCTCATATATATATATGTGTACGTAGATATATATAAACCAGCAGATTAGCAAAAATGTCTATACATAAATATAAGTTGAGCATGTATTAGTTAGTTAATGTAACTTCAACTATATGCATGGTTTTTTCTGTTAAGAAATGCTTATGCAACACATCCATTGCTGCACACGAGAAGTTTGTTTGAGTGTAGGGTATTCTTTCTGTTAAAGTCTTTACATAGAATGTTCTTCTCGTGCCCACATGGCAGTCTTTCTGTTAATACCACTACCTCACATGATGCATAATCTATGCATTCCGCAGAACAGTAATTTGAACAGTAATGTCCACATCTTAGGAGCGTTTTGCAAGAAAAGTAACATTTCTGCACTCTCTCATTAGTGTACTCATGGCATCTCTGTTTCACTGTATGGCCGCATGGAAGGGTTCTTTCTATGAAAGTTGAACACACACCACACCCATTTGTACATTGATGACAACGCTTTCTGCAGACATGGAGACAGCGGGGGTGTGTCCTACCACAAAACTCCAAACAGATCATCTCGGTGTGCTGCTGATCAGATACATGGCAATCCCTTTTACATAAATGGCCACACCTGGAGATTCTTTTCCCACAAGGTATGGAACATCCACCCTCTTTAACTTTTGAAAAATCTTCAGCACTCCTTACCAATGTTTTGGAATTTGGGTGATTTTGGCAGCATAATGGCAAGGCTGAACTAAGGAGGCCACGCTTTTGAACATCTTCTATTATGTCTGGCCAAGGAGTTCCAACTTGTCCACGAAGCATTTCAAAGTTTCCAAACACATACAAGCCCCATTTAGCTCTAGACAGTGAAACACAAACACGAGTGTCCTCCTTCAGGAAGCCAACGTTGTTCTTCTGGTTGCTGCGTACAAGTGACAGCAAAATGATGTCATTCTCCTCTCCCTGGAAGTCATCTACAGCTGCAACTCGGACACCTTCAAACTGGTCTTTGGGCATCTTCTTTTTCAGCTTCAAGAGCTGTCCCTTGTACATGGTGAGTATGGTAATTTGACTGGTCTCATATCCCTGAAGGATCAGGTAACGGCAAAAAGCTACTATGAAATCAGCCTCAAATTCATTTGAATGACTGAGTTGATCATAATCTTTCTTGGAATCCTCTAGAGCTTGGTGGTTTAGAAAGAGGAGATTTGCACCAACTCCCTTGATACTTGGGTAGTCCTTAACGCTGTCATGGTCCACAAGGTGCTCATAAATGTGTGGATGGACTAGTTTGGATATGTCTGGCCTCATACGATGCTGAATAGCCAATGTGACATAGGGAAAATCATTCTTGACAAGCCGTTCAAAGAGTGAGATATCCATTTTGTAATCTTTAGACAGCTCATATGTGTTAGGCTTTGGTCTGAGCTGCTTGTGGTCCCCAATTAGTACGAGCTGCTGTGCCCCCGAGGAGAGACAGGACACTATGTGAGACTCAAGGACTTCAGCTGCTTCCTCTATCACCACAATCTTGGGACAGATCCTCTGCAGGATGTAGTTGTGCTTGGCTGCACCAGTGGTTGTCATGCCGATGATATCAGCAGATTGAAGAATGTGAAGACCCAACTCATGCTTTGTTTCTTCAAAATCCCTACATGCTTGTAAGTATTCTTCAGCCATGTGTTGTGTTTTTAATTTGTTATCTCTAATTAACTGGTGAGACCAATATTGATACAATCGCCACTTATCTCTGAGTGCTAGCATGTGGATATCTTTAATGTTATCAGCTTCCTTTTCGGTCATTGGTTTACAGTTTAGACCTCTTCTTATTGCCCGTCTTCTCTCATAAGGCTGAGGTTGAACTACTGCCCATCTGAATCTATCTTCCTTGTATTTTTTTTCAATCGTAACAGGTGCATGCACTTTCTTTTTTTCCTTGGCAGGGCTGGAACTTTCCTTTGGAATGAGGAATATATCTTCACCTTCCAATAGTCTTCTGTCTTCAGCAATAACAGCCTCTGTATCCACATTTATAAATTCCTCCTGCTTTTTAGTTCCTTGGTCGTCTTCTTGGTTGGCTAACCACTCTTCTTGGAATTTTTTCTTCTCTTCACTTTCCTTTGACTCCTTAACTTGTTTTAAGGCCATTTCTTCATCTGTACTTACAGAAGGAGAATGCCAAATCTCTAGCCAAATATCAATTTGTTTTCCATCACTATAGTGACCAGATAACTTTTCAAGTTGAGCAAGATGTTCAGGCTTAATATAGCATTGGAGTGCATGTAAGGGAAGCAAACGGTCTCCTCTTTGAGTAACTTTCAAGTCAGCTGATTCAATCTTTTCCTTGATGTTAAAAAGTCTTTTTACTGCTGTGCTGTATGGCTTATGAATATCCCGTGGAACAGCACGTCTTGCCTTCATATTTTTCACCTGCTGCTGTAGACTGCATTCCCTCATTTGCTCACTGCGTGCCCTTCCTCCAACTCTGACAACATTGGGCTCCTCTTTATCAATATTAAGTCTCTTTATGTATTCCAGAAACTGGTCTAAGGCATGATTTGTGAAACAGACCACTAAAATTGGACCGAGCTTGTTGTTCAAATTTGCCTTGTTCCTTAAAAGGGCCTCCACAATCCTAACACCTACATAGGTCTTTCCTGTGCCTGGAGGTCCTTGGATTAGAGACACTTCTTTGGAGAGAGCCATTTTTATAGCTTTCAGTTGGGATTCATCAAAAGCTGTTTCGCTGTGGTGAGGCCATGACAGCTCATTGGTAACCTCAACGTGGATACTCCTTCTTGACTGAAAAACCGTGGTAAGGTCAAAGTGCACAGTCTTATTATAGAGCCTGCCAAATTCATTATCAGCCGGTCTTAAATAGAGTGGATATCCAAGTTGTTCCATGCTGCATTTCAGATCAATCAGGTACCTTTTGAAAGGCATTTTGTCTGTGTCCACATTCTGGAGCATAAGAAGGATGTGTCGACAAGCTTCAAAGTAGGCGGCAGACTCCACTATAGTGAAGATTGTACTTGGATCAATACCAAATCCGTTTGTGCCATCCTCAAATTTAATGATGACATTCCCTCTTTTCAAATCCCTAGAATCTCTATCCACTACAGTGGCAAAGTGGATATTCTGGAAATTGTCAGAGGAGAGACAGAGAAGAGAACCGTAGAGGAATCTCTTGGAGTGATCCCAATACACATGAGTGAGATTAGACATGTCAAATTGGATTTTGAACCCAACACCACTAAACAGCCAAACTGGTTCCAGAATCTGTACTCTATTGTATACATGAATATCAGTATTTTGATTTGACTGGGCATTTTGCCTGTAGTGGTTGAGACCCAATCGGAGAGGATGAATAAAATCTTCCCGGAGTAAACGAAACTGGATATCTAGGTAATGCTCGCAGTTAATATAAGGGCTATCAATACGGTTTTCTCTGATTTGAAGATCTTGCATCATACAGCTCTCTGATGAGAGCTCATTGACAGTAGGTAGCACTGTCATTTGTCTGAAACTTCCAAATGGGAATGGAACTTCGGCTTGTATGCTTTCCTGTTTTTTCTTTTTATTCTGAGCGAAGTGTGCAATGGAATAGTTCCTTCTGATAGTCTTTCTATACTCTGTTAGTTCCATCACCTTTGTGTTAAGGGCTACAAACAAAGGTCTTTTAGAAAGCAAGTCTACAGTATCAGAGAGCACATGAATTGGCAGAACTGTAGAGGTGCATGTTTCAGGTATACACTGCAACCCAACAGCAAAAATGTTGTACAGAAGGACTATCCAATCCTTGGCTGTCTTTTCATCATATCCTTTAGTGATCAGCGAAGGAATTTCCTCTATTGCCACCCCAATTATGCTCCAAAGAGAACGTGCAATTAATGGGTCAAAAAATATTGCCAACAGGATATTTCTAAATTCATTATCTACAGTAGCCACTTTATACATGACCAGCGTAAGTGCAGTTATCTGTTCCAATGTTGGATTTTCAATTTTAAGATTTCGCAGGAATTCTTTCAAGCCAACATCATTTTTGGCGAGAAATTTCACTAGATCAGACGGATCTTCCTGGCTTATATCTTTGAGGCGTTCTAGACTTATCACCAATTGATCTTGATATAGTTGCTTGGATATTTCAACTTTTCCTGGTACTTGAATGCTCACGATTTTCGACATTCTTTTCTAGAGCTAATTCTCAGTTGTGCCAATTTGTTCCCTGCAAACAAATAGGTATACAGTGATGGACCATTATATCTTTATAATTTAGCTATAGGTTATGCTCATACGTTTATTTCTCATTGCAAGTGTTGCATATTCATATAATATCGATTTATATAGACAGTAAACTGTTGAAGATACTTACCGATGAGACTAATAGAGTCTTGCGCGCAGGAATGAAATATTTTGAAGCCAACGAAGTAGACACTGAGAGTCAGAGCTGGTTTGTCTTCCACGAAGTGCTATTTATTTACCTGGAAAAGCTGACTCACCTATACGCTATGATCATGATTCATCGCGATCCTCGCGGGTACTTCCAGGAATTTCCCGTCAAGGCGACTGAGTCACTATGTTAACGGCTATATCATTTCCTGTTTACATAGTTCGCATATTATAACTTGGGAGACGTTTTATAAGACTTGGAGTATTGTTTCAATGCAGAGGGTAGCTACTTTGGGTTTCATGAACTATTCCTTTTGCTATAGAGAGATAATATGTAGGCCTACATGTATTCATATCGTCTTTTTTTACACACATGCACATACGCATTATTGTTTCATGGATCAATGAAGAGATGTTCCTTTATATATAGAGAAAGCCATATTCGTGGCATTGTTACATTCGATGCTTATTTTGTTTATATATAAATCTACGAGAAGAGTGTAGACTATATATTTTAATAAATATATAGACTGATGTTACGAATAATGATCACGTGCATTTATATATACTGCGCATGATCTGGAAATTCCGAGAATCTAGATCTATTTGTCCGGTAATTGAAGTCAAAAAGGAGATCATGTACAAAGGCATACCGCTTCCATCCTCTATTACAATACAAGATGGACCAAAAGGACGTGGACTGATAGCCACAAGAGATCTTCCAGCAGGCACTACTGTCTTGAAAAGCGAGCCTTACTCCTATGCAGTGACACCGTCAAGCCATCAAACAGTCTGTGCCTATTGCCTACAAAAGCTCGGGTGAGACATGAAGAGTCTTCGGAATGTTACGTTAAAAACAACAGTTGAAAGATATGCATTCAGCAAACGCCTAATCATCATACAGTCGATCAGTGCTGCATATGTAGATTTAATAATGGATGAAAAATCTTATTAATACACCATTTTCCTACATGATATGCCTACTCTGTAAAAAGCCTTGAGGGAACTATACCTGGAGAGAGTTTTGGATGGAGATAATCTTTTTTCTTTCCTTTTCTTTCTTCTATATTTTCTTCTCCACTGGGCCATGTATATAGAATGTAAGAAAAATGGTTTATTGCATGATTATTTACGTAAGTATGAGCTGCTGTATCACTATTCTTGATTGACATGTGCTATATTTATACTATTTTGCCTATTTTATTACTTTCCGTCCTTATATGTAGGAATGACCCACAGCAATGCTCCAAATGTAAATACAATTGCTATTGTAGTAGGGATTGCCAGGTATATGGTTTATTATGAAGTGATAGGGTTTATTTGTCGTGATTGCTGATGAAGACCTACGGGTTGAAACGTTCTATTCCAAAGATTTTATGTTGCTGTTGCTCAATTAACTTCATATATCATGGTTTATTATATACACATTTGTTTATGGAATAATCAGTGCAGGTTTATGTATATGCATGTACGTATGTAGGCTGCTGATTGGCTAGTTCATAAGTGGGAATGTAAAGCAATGGCCACTATCCTGCATCAATCATTAGAGCCTGAGCTACTGAAAGAGTTTGGTGTGGTGCGTAGGGTTTTGAGAATCCTTCCTAAACTAAAGGTATACTGTATATTGAATAACTAATTACTTTAATGCCAATCTTTCCCAATATATTGTTTTTTTTAATCATTTCTTTGATATATCACATTTCATTAAGAATTGATTTTTATGATAACCACCATATGTTGACATCATATATGAACTTAACCTCAAAGTAACTGAATCTATCATTTACAATATTCAGTTTTATCATAATTATTTATTATACATAAGTGTTATAAATTTTTATTCTCTTAATACAGAAAGCCAAAACTGACCCCCTTGCAGTTCTGCATTCCAGTGAGTACTAACAACTGTACATGTACTTATATGTATTTGATATGCATTCTAATGCATGTGTCCAGTTAACATTACCAATATAATCTCGCAGATTTCATATATCAGATATAAAATGTAATTCTACATGTACTGAATGCACACAAATATATATAGATTTAGATGTTTCACCTGAAAAAAAGAAATATTTTCAGATTGCCATATCTTTTCTGGAGCGTCTCTCAAGCAGAACTTCAGGTATAGACCTTGGAGACAAACATGACCTGGAGGAGCTGTTGTGTAAACTTGATTGTAATGGCCAAGGTATCTTAGACTATTCTCAAAATCCTGTGGCAGCTGGGTGCTACATTCTGTGAGCCAATTATATCATTAATATGAAAGACGTATGCAACATGATAATATGTATATAGCTACAAAGTTGTCACAGTAACTGTATTTATAAATTTACACTCTGCATAAGTGTATTATGTATGTACGTATTCTTTCCATAATTAACTCGTTGTGTTCAATTTCAACTGTTGTTCATCCCCAGACCTTCCTTCCTAAACCATTCTTGCACTTTCAACTGTGTTTTTGTGTTTGATGGTATAACTTTATTTGCGAACACTGTGAAGAATGTTCAAAAGGAAGAAGAGGTTAATATACAGTGTAATGGCATACAGTTATTTTAATTGAATCATCTAGATATTAATGCAAGGCATATCCAGCAGAAGTGAAACTGTAGCTACGTAAATACTTCAAACGTTGTTGAGGTATGTACTTAGGTGCATATCATTTCTAGGGTAAGTACTGAAGGGTAAATGTCATGAAAAGTGTTATTCAATTAAAATTATCAAATTTCCTTAGTCTGCTGAAGGTCGCTGGTTCAAATCCCACAGAAGTCCACTTTTCCTCAGGTTGTTTTCTCCCTTACAGACTAACTAGGCTAGGCTAGGTTTGGTGACCCTGGACTTTCTATAACCATTTGGTCTGGGGGGAGGACCCTTGTGGTGGCTGCCTTGTGGAGGCTGTATAGCCTTCCTTTCCGGAGTAGTGTGGTGATAATATTAATACATCAAATTCTTGTTTTAACATCCACATTTGATGAATTCATTAGTGTAATGTCAATCACGTACTCCTCTGACTGTCTTGCTATCTTCCTCAACAATTTCCCCTCATACGTAGCTCCCTAGTCAAAACCTTAAACCAGAATTTCATATAGATGCAGTGCATCTTTGCCTCCCACACAACAGGGAAAGCCCTCACTTCGAGCACCAATCACTCCTAAGGGTGAAGTGTGCCCACTCCGAAGAACATTCAGAGAGCACAGAGCTGAACTTGTTCAATGGGTTCCAAATGTCTACTGCAGCCCCATATCTCTATATAAAATTACAATCAAGTACACTACACAGTGCAAGTTACAAATTATAAATTAAAAAAAAAATTCAAAAACGATGTCATCTGAATATTAGAGGCCATTTGGCAACTTCCGCACAAGGACATAAAGTCTGAGGCTATTATATATGTCATACATGTCCCTTGTGTGCAAGTTACCAAATGGTCTCTAACCCAGTTGATTATAATATGTGAATGCATGTGACCAGCCGTTGGTATTCCAGTAGCCCTCATCAAGGCATATCAAATCTGCTGTGGTTAAATTATTAGCTGAGACCCTTTTAAGAATGGAACTTTTGTTGATATATGGCATGCAGATGTATAATAGAATAAGGATTCCTTCTAACTGTGTCAAACTTATCTTTGGGATGGTACATCCTTCGACTTTGAATGTTTATTGAAACGCAGTTTCATTTTGCTTCTTGGTTTCTTGGTCAAACGATTCGACCCTGGGGGTCTTCTTCAGTGACTGATGGTTGAGTGGAAAATGCCTCCATTATAGAGGATTTCCCCCGCCATTTCCACTTCCTGTCATGTGACCCTCAGCAGGAAGAAAAAAACAGGAAGTATGAATATTAAATCACCTCCTGGCTTGATGTAACACTTGATCTAAATTCATCCTCACCTGACATTTCTGGATCCTGATGGCTCCTTTGCCAGTGCATTTCCCTGTCTATAATCTTGGCCTTCTCCCAAGCAATTGAGATGTACAGAAGTTAAGGATTTCAATGCTCTTTCAAGCCTGCAGCAGTGTGATTAAAGTGTGTTTTAAATATACTTGATTATGATCATTTTTTTAACCAGACGGTTCTTAAGAAAAAAATATATCTATAAACATATAATAACTCATTTCTTGTCATTTATAATTAGCTGGAGATGCTATAACAATTAGAATTGTCTGCCTATTCCAACCATTCAATTAAAATAATGGAGGTTCTATGTATACCTGGAACAACATACACACCCACTCAGTACATCCTCCATCTATGTTACAGTAATCACTCCATAAGTAAATTCCTAAGAGGAGTATAAATTATAAATAATACGTATGTCCAATTTCATTCTGTGATTCAGTGAACAAATCAATCAGTGTCTTAGGGAATACAGCAACCTGAAAATTTAGCCAATCTCCTCCTGTAGCTGTAGATGTTCCTGTTATACATACTAGTATTCATGCTCAGTTAAATGAAGGAAATTGCCTTAACTATCCATTACTGCATGTCATCCCTGGTCCACCTGGTCCTCTTGGTCCTCCTTATCCAGTATCAATCAACTATACAGTCACTGAAACTGTATACAAACCGTAGAACCTTCATGTTCAACTATAGAAACTCTCAAAGAGAACACTACTATCTATGTGTCTTCACTAAGTCCTTCTCCATCAGGTTTACCTTGTTTTGGCTCTAGTCAAGATCAGCCTGCTTCTTCCTGCAGTGATATCTATCAGAACAATAATCTTTGTCCTTCCGGTCTCTATTGGATCTCCACTGAATCATCTCCTCAACAAGTCTATTGTGAGATGGAGACCACAGCATGTGGAGTGAGAGGAGTTATGTGTATAGCCTATCTGGATACCAGTGTATCAGATACCTGTCCCAGTAATCTTACTAAATATGAGGTCAATGGTAAAACAATTTGTGGCAAGTAGATACATATGCATGTGATTTGTATATTACCCATCTCAAGGTGTAAAGTACAGTCCCATTTGTGACAGAGCAGTAGGGTATGCATGCTTATAGTGGAAGTGGGAGTTCATACTACACTTGTGGACTTTGTTGGCCTCAAGGTAGAAATAATATTAATGCTCTTTATGTGTCTGGCATCACAATAGTAAATGGTCCTTCAAATGATCGCATGCACATCTGGACTTATGCTGTTGGTATATAGACAAGAGGTACCTGGTCCTGATTGTAACTGTCCCTGTACTCCAACCAATGGGGCGGATCCTCCCAATTTTGTTGGAAATAACTATTTCTGTGAATCAGCCACAAAATATCAACCTCCATCAATCGGTCAATGGTACACTAATTACACAATGTGGCAAGGTAATTGTAATGAAGGCAGCAATTGTTGCCCTGATGATGGAAGACCGTGGTTTAATGTGACACTGGACAGTTCTGGTGTGGTAGTATAACTAATGATAATATAGGAACAGAGCTTTTCGAGATATTTGTGTACTAACATCATAATTACATCATGCATGCATGTGCTTATATATTCAAACTGTGGCGTGATCTAGAACTGCATAGCTAGCTGTTTATTATTTAGTGATAGTTAAATATAGGGATGACATAACTTCCTGCATGAGAGAACAATAGTTTTTATCTTTTTTATTGTAAGGTCATTGTAGAGATAATTAATTGAGACTCGTGTGAACTGTCTTTCTTGTTGCGGACTATCGTCGAATAATAGTACATGGTGTCAGAAGTCGGATGGCTACTATACAGCTGCACCCACCGGAGGCATTCAACTTCAACAACCCAGATGACTGGCCGAAGTGGAAACGTCGCTTCGAGCAATATCGTTTGGCGTCGGGTTTGTCTAAAGAAGCTGAGGAACGTCAAGTTTCTGCCTTCCTTTACTGTCTCGGAGAAGATGCCGAAGACGTTTTAGTCTCTACGAATATTTCGTCCGACGATAAGAAGGTGTACGGTCAAGTAATAGCTCAATTTGACACGTTTTTCAAGGTCCGTAAAAATACCATATTTGAACGTGCACGGTTCAATAGGAGGATCCAAATTGACGGAGAATCGGCCGAACAATTCATCACCTGTCTCTATCAACTGGCAGAAGACTGTGCGTACGGAGACCTTAGAGAAGAAATGATCCGAGATCGTCTGGTCGTAGGCATTCGTGACTCAACCTTGTCAGAACGTTTACAAATGGACGCAGATCTCACGCTCGATAGCGCGAAAAAAATAATTCGCCAAAGAGAGGCTGTACACGAACAGCAAGCGTTACTGAAGAACGATTTCAAGGAGAAGAAAACCCTTGAATATATTCAGCGCTCACAGGACCACAAGGAAGCCAAGAAGCAGCAAAACAGATTTCCGAGGAGGCCAAAAAGTACAGCAGCAAACAAATGTACTAGATGTGGAAAAGGAGCACATCCTCGCAATCAGTGCCCTGCAAAGGATGTAATTTGTCATTCTTGCAAAAAGAAAGGCCACTACAAATCCCAATGCTTCACTGCAAGGACCATTGGGGATGTTACTGCTGCTAATGAGCAGCCACAAGAAAACTCTGAGGAATATAATGATTTTGCATACCTTGATGCCGTCTTATCCAAACAAACCAATGCATGGACCAAAACTATACGAGTACAAGGGAAAGAAGCCCACTTCAAAATGGACACTGGAGCAGAAGTGACCGCCATCTCCAGAAAAACCTGGGAAGAGCTTAATGTTGGACAGTTAGATACCTCCAACAAAGTTTTGTGTGGTCCTGACAGGAAAGCCCTAGATGTTCTAGGTCAGGTAACATGCACTTTGACCCACAAAGGTAAGTCCTGTCAACAACCTGTATATGTAATGGCACAGTTACAGCACAACCTATTAGGCTTACCTGCCATTCAAGCATTGCAATTGCTGGCTCAAGCTGATAGTATGGGGGAAAAATCCATTCCAGAGCAATACCCAGTCCTGTTCAATGGGCTAGGTATATTTCCCAATGAATACGAAATCAAGTTGAAACCAGATGCTAAGCCATTTGCTCTTTTTACTCCAAGAAATGTCCCATTGCCTATGCTAAAAAGGGTCCAAACAGAGCTTCAACGAATGGAAGCACTTGGAGTCATTACCAAAGTCAATGAACCAACAGAATGGTGTGCAGGGATGGTAGTTGTTCCCAAAAAATCAGGAGCTATTCGCATCTGTGTTGATTTCCGTCCACTGAATGAAAGTGTTTTAAGGGAGGTACACCCCTTACCTAAAGTGGAAGACACCCTGGCTAAACTGACAGGAGCAACAATCTTCAGCAAGCTTGATGCCAACTCAGGATTCTGGCAGGTACCCCTAGGCAAAAATCATGCCATCTTACTACGTTCATAACACCCTTTGGGAGATACCAGTTCAACAGGCTACCTTTTGGGATCAGTAGCGCTCCAGAACACTTCCAGAAGCAGATGAATCAAATTCTGGAAGGACAGGAAGGAGTATTATGCCACATGGATGACATACTGATCTTTGGGGGCAACCAAGAGGAGCATGATAAAAGGCTACATGCGGTACTCCAGAAAATTACAGCTGCTGGAGCGACACTTAACCAGGAAAAGTGTGAGTTTAACAAAAAAACACATTAACTTCCTTGGTCATGTGATTGATGAAAAGGGCATCTCTCAAGACCCTCACAAGACCACTGCAATAATACAGATGAAACAACCCAAGACCACCACAGAGTTGAGGAGATTCTTAGGCATGGTCAACCAGCTGAGTAAATTTACACCCAAGGTGGCGGAGCTGAGTCAACCACTCCGTGAAATCCTCAGTAATAAGAAGATGTGGATGTGGGATTCTGCTCAAGAAATAGCGTTTGGAAGACTAAAAGAGGAGCTAACTAAACCTACAGTGTTAGCTATCTACAATCCAGAGGCACCAACTAAGATAAGTGCAGATGCCTCTGCATATGGTATTGGAGCTGTATTGATGCAGCAATCAAAGCAGAATGAATGGAAGCCAATTTCTTATGCTTCCAGATCTTTATCGGAAGTGGAGAGACGATATGCACAGATCGAAAAGGAAGCTTTAGCTGTCACCTGGGCCTGTGAGAAATTTGCCACCTATATCTTAGGAAAACATATCCAACTGGAGACAGACCACAAGCCCTTGGTGCCAATTTTGAACAAGAAGGACCTGGATACATTGCCACCTAGAGTTCTTCGCTTCAGACTGAGGCTAGCTAGATTTGCCTACACGGTTAGTCATGTACCTGGAAAACATTTATACACAGCAGACACTCTATCACGGGCTCCTGTTTCAGCAGCAGATGAAAAGGACAATGGAGAAGCCATAAAAACAGAATCTTTTATGGAGTCAATGACATCTTTCCTACCAGCAAAAAAGTCTACATTGGAGACATACAAAGAGGCCCAACATGCAGATGAAACCTGTTCTCAACTGATTACCTTTTGCAAAAATGGATGGCCTAGTCGTGATAGATTAAAGGGGGAAACCCTCAGGTTTTGGCCAGAGCGAAATACCCTTACCCTTTCTGACAATCTTCTTCTTTATGGGGGACGCATAGTGATTCCCAAAATCATGCAAAAACAGATCTTAGAGAAGATTCATTGTGGTCACCAAGGCATTCAAAAATGTCGCCTCCGTGTTAATTCATCAGTTTGGTGGCCAGGGGTATCTCGGCAGGTGGAAGATTATATCAAAGCTTGTCCTATTTGTATGGCAGCTGCTACACCTCATAGGGAACCCATGATTTTGTCCCCATTACCTAAATTTCCATGGGAGAAAATAGGCACAGATCTCTTTGAGCTTCACGGAAAAGTTTACCTGCTTGTTGTAGATTACTTTTCAAGATACATTGAAGTTCAAAAGATGAACGGAACTACATCCAAGGAGGTCATTGCTAGTCTCAAGGCTTTATTTTCACGACATGGAATCCCTGCTGTCCTTGTTTCAGACAATGGTCCACAATACAGTTCTAAAGAAATGCAAGAATTTGCTGATCAATATGGATTTCAGCACATCACAAGCAGCCCACATTACCCTCAAAGCAACGGGTTAGCAGAGAGATCAGTGAAGACGGTCAAATCCCTGTTAGATAAGTCAGCTGACCCTTACATAGCTCTACTTAGCTATAGGACAACACCTTTCCCGTGGTGCGGACTTAGTCCAGCGGAATTGCTCATGGGAAGGAAGTTGCGCACTGACATTCCTCAACCTACACTCAATCTAGTACCTCAGTGGTCATATCTGAATTCTTTCAAGTTTAAAGATATCCAATTTAAGAAGAAGCAAAAAGACAACTATGATGTTCGACATCGCACAAGATACTCAGACCCGTTGTCTGATGAACAGGCGGTATGGGTGCGCACCAATGATAAACAGGTGCCAGGACATGTGATACAGCGAGATATTGCTCCTAGGTCTTACCTGGTCGAAACCCCTACTGGACAAGTAAGAAGAAACCGCTTTCATTTAAACGCGAGAGCAGAAGTCAACACACAAAATGATGATGGCCCACAAACTCAAGAAACACCAAGCCACAATACCCGTTCTCGCACAGGAACTTTTGTTGGCCCTCCTGATCGTCTCAATTACTGGAGAAAGGGAGATGTGGCGTGATCTAGAACTGCATAGCTAGCTGTTTATTATTTAGTGATAGTTAAATATAGGGATGACATAACTTCCTGAGAGAACAATAGTTTTTATCTTTTTTATTGTAAGGTCATTGTAGAGATAATTAATTGAGACTCGTGTGAACTGTCTTTCTTGTTGCGGACTATCGTCGAATAATAGTACACAAACCAAATGCATTCCTGTAGTGAACCATTATGCTAAATTGTGTTAATATCAGAACTAATGTAATTAAACAAAGTTTAGTCACTCTATATATACTGTATACATGGGTACCACAAAATGCACTAGAGTGCTAACTATATACGAACTGGACATTAAGACATTGAGGTAATCGTACAGGTTCTGCCTAGTGCCTCTATTAGCAAAGTGTGTAGATCCCCACTTTGAGAGTGAGCATATCTGTCGTAAACAGTACAGCAGACAGTCTGAGCAGCTCCCAAGTCGATCACCAGACCAGAGGCTTTTTCACTAACAAATCTCTTCAGCAGAAGATGGATAGTCATCTGATACAGTATACTGGTACTGTGCCTTTACTGACAAACACAATGTCTTGCACATGAAGAGAGCTGGGACATTGTACTTTTTAAACTTGTTCTCAGTGAACACTGATTAACAACTGAGTTACTTAGTACAAACTATATAGTAACATAAAACAGCATCTCAGTGCTTATATATGCCGTACAAGAAATATATACGTATAGGAATTATAATTAGCTACTGTATAATGGACACATCATAGTATGCAATATAAAAGTAAATTAAAAAATGATGTTAGAAGTAGTGGCAGTGTTCACTAATACATCTGCAAAAAGTATCAAAAACAAGACAGTGATTATATGATAAGGCTAATCATACAGAAGTTGCATATATACTGAAATTTAAATAACTTAACCGTACACTTCTGTGTTTGTGAGCACCAAGCTGAAGTAGGAATGGCACAGCATCTCAGCGCTTATGCCTCACATAAAATTTATAGGAATTATAATTAGCTACTTTATAATGGACACATTAGTATTATACTGTAACTTGCATTGTATTATGTATATATAAATTTTATTGGAAACCTTCAGCTACAATATGTAGATATTCTAATGTACATGAAGCTTTAATTTCATGGAAATGAGCCTTACAAGTGACTAGATATTAGTTTTAAAAATAGTTATCCATTGTAATATATTGTAAATAATATATAATTCATATGGTTCATGTAGGAGGGGTCATTTGAACAAATGTTTGCAGTAGTAGTGTTAGAACGGGTTTTAGATTTAGTGATGTTTTTAATTAGGCTTCAGTTTTCCCACAAGTTGGGATAAAATTTACACAAAAAATGCAATCGGGCTGTACTTGATGTAATGCAATGTTCAAATGGATATACGTACAGTGCTAGAAAATGCGTTTTTTAATATACTTCAGGATGTCCTAATGAGCTCATTGTTGGTATTTTTTGTCTTAAATTACACTAAATAATTAAGTTATAATAAAAATGATACTTGCCAGTTTTGACAACAAATTGACTCATTTACAGTGGCTAGCTGTCTAAGGTATGTATGTACAGTCAAACTTTATTAAGATGAAATCGGATAAGACAAATTACAATTGCTCGACACGAGTTGTTTCTATAGTCCACACTTTAGCCTCATAGCTGCATCAGTACGGATAATATAAAAATGAATATCATGAAACTTTGTACAACACAATTTGGTTAACTCAAGGTGAGAATTTATAACTTCATCTAAAATGTCTGCATTGAAAAAGAAGTCCTTGTCAAACAGGTATAAGATGCCCTGTTGAAAAGAATTATATATACGAAGAAATGTCCCATGTCTTAAAGGCTGTCTGGTACTATCTTAAAGGCTAAGGCTACTGAACTAATGAAAGAATTAGGACAGGATCATTTGTCTTGCAGCAGTTTAACCTTCAATAACAAACAGTCACTGTATGTTATAACACTAAGTCTACAAAGTTAGCAAAGTGGTTAAACAGAAAAATAGGCCAAATTGGTTAAACAGAAATAGGCCAAATTCTGAATTTCTTCATTTATCTAATCTATCTACTACAGTGTATCATGATGCATGGTTAGTCTTATCATATGAATACTGCCTGGTTTCATTATTGCTCCAGATGTGCCAATGTTGTAGGCACTGACATCACTACTATTTAACTTGTTATTATAGTAATATCTGGTTAAGCAGTGTTTAATATATACATCAGATATTGCCAATTTTAAAGTACTTTATTATTAATTACAATGTTAAATGTCATTACTTTTAATAACCTATAGCCTGCTCCAGTGTATATATACGTACATACATATACTCATAACAGAAATTGAGACAACAGATCATGCTACTTGTATAATCATCAATAATTACATCTAGATTGAATAATTTTTGTTCTCTTTTTATATATAATACTAATCATATTATTACTAATTGATTAAATAAATTATACACATCACCTCTGTGTTTGGGTACACCATCTCTACTTCAGCTATCATACAAGGTGCACCCAAACATTTTTATTCCCTGTGTCCATTAATTTCACTTTATTTTATCTTGTATATATGTCATTTCTGTATGATTAGCCTTATCATGTAATCACTGTCTTGTTACTTCTCCACGGATGTACTAGTTACTGTTTCAGCAATGACATGCATCCCTAATGTATATATAATATATAGCATTCGCATTGTAAACACATATATACCGGTTCCCTGTGGGAT
Source organism: Chondrosia reniformis (assembly GCA_947172415.1). NCBI lineage: Eukaryota > Metazoa > Porifera > Demospongiae > Chondrillida > Chondrillidae > Chondrosia > Chondrosia reniformis. The sequence goes on along the minus strand of OX359195.1, from coordinate 2,952,629 downwards.
TTAATGTGTAATAAATGAACAATGTATTTAATCGATGTATCTATGTGGATGTATATACATTCACCTTGTAATGGTTTTGATCAGACCTTTAACCGGAAATTCCCTTTGTAATAGCTAATTTGTACTAGAATTTCGTATTGGATTTCTATTAATAATGGCCGACTCGGTGAGGTTGAAGTTATTGTTCGTCAACCCTCTTCCTTTTTGTCCACAGTTCGTTTGGTTTCTCATGAATCTGACATCCTGTTCCGTCATTGCTGATCTGTGTGGCGCCATCAAGAAGAGGTTCTTTGAAGATCTGCGTGGTGTCAAACTGGACCTCACAATGGACGACTGTGCGCTGCTCCCTCAAGAAGACATTCATCTGCTAAAGGATAACGACACCATTCGGTATGTTGGTCCATTTCATATGTGTGCACTGACATACAAATGTAGAGCAATGCTTTGCTATATATCTATAGTATACAGGTTGCGTATCTGATAATCATTGACATTATCTATACACATATACGTATACTTGTTGTGTAGTCAATAGTACCACAACTAGTGATATAAATGATGTATACTAAACATGTCTTAATGACCAATACACAAGTAATATTTGGTATCAGTGTTATATTAAATGGTGAAGCTAGGAAAGTTTAGATATTTCATTATCACTGGGGCCTTAATAGTAGTCAGTAGGCTAATGACATTCCCAGTCTAAATAAGATTACCTACCCTACCCTATTTTATACTATATTTAACCTTCAGTCACACAGTTCCCATTTAAGAATGTTGTATGTTTGTAGTTGTTTTGTGTGTTAGAGTCAAATGTTCTGTTGATCAGTCAAAAGGAAAAAAAGAGAAAAAATAAACTGAAGAAGTTGCAGTCACTTCTAAACCCAAGAAACTGAAGCACATGTCTGCAGAGACAAGTACCACTAAATCACAGAAGACTCATCGATCTTCTCCACACAAAGTCAAGTTATCCAATAAGAAAGGGAATGCTTTGAAGAGACATTCTCAATCGTCCAGTTCTTCAAGTTGTGAAGACAGTGCAGTTTCCAAAGAACCAACTAGCATGTCAACAGCTATAGTCACTCCATCCACACAAACAACAGCAAAAGTGATAAATACAAAGAACCCAACTACTGCTAAGAGTGAGTTGGTGTAGCATCCCAACTGTACAGTGCTATATAACTAGATAATGTAATTGGCTCGAAATTTATGAAAGATATTCGCTAGCATGCAATTTCTGTGATGTAGAATGTGAAGAAGTGTTATTTCCATTAGACCAACCTCTACATGCCAAATCAGCCAAGTTTAAAACTGGAGGTGTCCACACAAAGTTCCACTCCAATACTAGCAGCAGTTCCAGTAGTAGCGATTCTGAGGAGATGGATATTGACAAGAATGGAAAACAAAGTTGTACACCTTCACCGAAGTCTACTTCCTCTGCTACTGGTAATGGACCAGTGAGTTCAGAAATGCCGTCCCGGGCCCCCAATATGGACCCACCCAATGTAGCTTCATCACTGAAGAATAACATTGGTAACTTGAAACAAACTGTTCTTGGGAGGGGAAGGGGACACCCTCTAATTTATCACATTGGATCCACGGTTCAGAAAAAAGAACCAGTTTACTGGGGATGCTCAAGTGAAATTCATAAGAGACAAAAGATTGGTGCTGGAGACTGCCGTCAACTACTCTAAGGGTGAGCATGCACACTTGATTTGACAGCAGAGACAGATACTCACTGGCTGAGCTGAAAAAGAAACCTCTCCCGGAGGGAGTTGATCCAAAGAAATTAGAAACCTACCTTGGAGATGAGGACTTTAAGGTAAATACTTGGTAGATTCCATGTGCCGCTTCTCTTCTCAGTGTCATACTTGACTTTATGTATATGCTAATTTAGTATTTTGTTATTTGTCTGCATAGCAAAACATAATTGTATGTACCTTATGTAGAATGTGTTTAAAATGTCACGGACGGACTTCTCATCTCTGCCTCCTTGGAAGCAGACTTCACTGAAAAAGGATGCTGGACTATTTTGGTGGACTGAATGCACTTTTGTTATATTAATTATTGTACATATTGTAGTATAATTTGATTTTGCATATTTCTTGTATCAGAAGGGAGTACAGTATTCTGTATATCTGTTCAACTGCAGATACAGGTCGTATATAGTGAGAATCCATGTAGTGGATTAATAGGGAGACCTTCTCTGAGCCCTAACCCATAGATAGAGAGATCACCTCAAATAGAAATAGGTTCCTGGCCTGGGAGATTGAATGGTCCTATATATGATATTGCTATCAGTGATGGAGACACTCTATAGTAACACTGTATATGTGTTGTATAATTTGGCAGTCTAATATAATAGAAAGGAGGCTATTATTAACTTTTCTATTAATTATCAATTTCCATTCTTAAGTTGAAAACCATGCTAACTCACTAAATGAATTCATTGAAAGTACTTTAGTTTCTAGAAACTAAAATTTACATTGCCAATTTACTGTTCAACATAGATGTTATACATAATATGGGTTTGGACTGTTTACATAGCTAATAGTTTGGCTCCTCCTTATTTCAAAGTCACATGATCCCAGCATTACCATATAAAATGGCTGAACTTCCAGAGGTTCCACCCACCTCTAGTTCTTCTTTTCCATCAACTAATCTCAGTCTCTCTTGTGTCAATTGTGGAGTGAAAGTAGAAGAGCTTAAATGTCTACCTTGTCTGCACTCCCTGGCCTTGTGTGAGAAGGTGGAGTGTCAGGAGAAGATGCTCCAACAAGGAGTGACCTGTGAGATCTGTGATGAAATGTTCTCCATCCCTCCCGGTGGTCTTTCGAGCGATCCCTTTGCTCTGAGGAAGGCAGTGAGCAGTCAGTATCAAAGGGAATGAGTGGTCTGTCAAGAGGACCACGAAGAGAAGATGGCAGCTGTGAGCTACTGCTCAGACTGTGATTTCTTTATTTGCCAAGAGTGTGTAGATCTTCACAGATCAAAGAAAATGTTTAAGAGGCATCAAATCCAATTGATTAAAGAAATCTTAGAAGGTGGCTCTACAAAAGAAGATATTTTCCAATGCTCAGAACACAGCGAAAAGAAGAAGCTATTCTGTCATGACTGTCAACAGATGATCTGTGCCATATGTCATTCTGTTGGTGGCCATAAGACTCACAGTGTGTCCTTCATCAATGACAAACTGGGAGAGCTAAACAGGAGCACTCTGACACAGTGTGTGCTGTCTGCCAGGGGACAGACAAAGGCATTGAGCAATGCCCTTCAGGAGGTGGAGGCCAGTGAAGCTAGTCTCCAACAGCAGTCCGTTAATGCTGTAGGAGAGATCCTTGCAATGAAGGAACAGCTAATTGCCATGGTAACTAGAAGATGTGATAGTCTTGTTGGTGAAGTGAGGAAAACGGAAGAAAGTGGAAGAAAAGCTCTTGTCAAGCAGAGAAAAGTGCTTCAAGTTAAAATGAAGAAATGGGAGGAGTTTCTTTCCATTTCAGAAGACATCTATTCAAATGGAAGAAGAGAAGAACAGCTTTACTTGACCAAGATGGTGGTCAAACGAGTGTATGAACTTACTAGACATAGTCCTCAGCCATTTTGCTACATTCACCCATCTGTCCAGTTTATCTCTTCCAAGTAATCTGAAACAGAGAAGACATTGTCTTCATTTGGAGGAGTCTGCTTGCAGGCATATCCACCAAACTGCAGTATTAGAGGGTTGGAGAAGAACAAAGATGGTACTGCCTTTGTTCACATACAGAAGAAGAAAGAATTTTCCTTCAAAGTCACCACCAGAGATGAGAGAGGCAATGAGTGCAGAGGAGGAGAAAAGGTGTCAGCTGTCCTTTGTCCTGTGACAGCAGGTGTTCCTCTGAGAGGTAAGGTAACAGACAAGAGAGATGGCACATATGAGGTACACTTTAAGACTGTTCCATCACTTGACTGTATGCTGAGTGTGACCATCGGAGGTCACCACGTAGTGGGCAGTCCAGTAGAGGTGAAGGTAGCTAAGCCATTGGATATTAAGAAGATGAACGAAATCCAAAGAGAGATAAAGATTGGTGGTGCATGCTATGCAGTAACTTGTGGATCAGATGGAATGTTTTATGCTGCAAATCACAACACCAAAGAAATCCTTGTTATTAACAGGGTAGGTCAAATTGCAAGAAGATTTAAACATGGTTGTGGCTATGTCAATGGGATAACTTTCAGCAAATCTGGTAACATTTTCATTAGTGACTGTAGCAACCATGTTATCAAGATCTACACTCCAACTGGTCAGCTAGTAAGACAGTGTGGAGGTCAAGGGTCAGAGCAAGGTCAGTTAAGTGATCCTACAGGAGTGGCAGTCAATGAGGAGGGACACCTTCTTCTAGCAGACCGTGGCAATCATAGAATATCTGTATTTACAGAGAATGGTCAGTTCCTAAGGTGCTTTGGTTCACGTGGCAGTGGAGCAGGTTCCTTTACATTTCCCTGGCAGCTCTGTATATCTCCAGATGGATTAGTGTACATCACTGACTATAGCAATCATTGCATCAAAGTACATGATCAGGATGGACGGTACATCCGACAGTTTGGTGAAGACATTGTCAAGAGCCCCACTGGTATAGCAGTCACAAGTGATGGACACATAATAGTTGCATCATGCAGTTCTAACAAAATCTCCATCTTCACACCAGATGGACAGTGTGTTGGTGAATTTGGTAATCTTGGGTTGGACTGTCCTCATAGTCTTGCTATCAGTGATGAAGGAAATCTATATATTGCTGACAGTGAAAACAAGAGAATTGTTGTACTAGTACTCTGACTGATATAATGAGCTATGCTTTATAGATCACGGCTTTGTAATGACTTCAATTTTATATGTTTTTTTAATGTTAATTGAATTTTCGCAATGCATATTTAGATCTAAGTAGTTCAATAGTCTATAGATAAAATGGCCGACTCAGTAAGGTTGACGTTATTATTCGTCAACCCTCCTCCTGCTTGTCCGCAGCTCGTTTGGTTTCTCATGAATCTGACATCCTGTTCCGTCATTCCTAATCTGTGTGGCGCCATCAAGAAGAGGTTCTTTGAAGATCTGCGTGGCGTCAAACTGGACCTCACAATGGACGACTGTGCGCTGCTCCCTCAAGAAGACATTCATCTGCTAAAGGATAACGACACAATTCGGTATGTTGGTCCATTTCATATGTGCACACTGACATACGAACGAAGAGCTATGCTTTGCAATATGTCTATACAGTAGGTTGTACCAGTATATCCACAGGTAATATTTGGTATTAGTGTTACATTAAATGTGAAGCTAGGAATGTATAGATATCTCATTATCACTGGTGCCTTAATAGTAGTTCAGTAATAATAGCCTTCCCAGTCATTACCTACCATACCCTATATTATATACCTTCAGTCACACAGTTCCTATTTAAGAATGTTGTACGTTTGTAGTTCTTTTGTGTGTTAGAGTCAGATGCACTGTTGTTCAAGGTGATCAGTCAAAAGGAAAAAAGAGAAAAAATACAACTGAAGTTGAAGTCACTTCTAAACCCAAGAAGCTGAAGCACATGATGTCCACAGAGACAAGTAACACTAAATCTCAGAAGACTCTTCAATCTTCTCCACACAAAATCAAGTTATCCAACAAGAAAGTGAATGTTTTGAAGAGACATTCTCAATCATCCAGTTCTTCAAGTTGTGAAGACAGTACAGTTTCCAAAGAACCAACTAACATGTCAACAACTAAAGTCACTCCATCCACACAAACAACAGCAAAAGTGATAAATACAAAGAACCCAACTACTGCTAAGAGTGAGTTGGTGTAGCATCCCAACTGTACAGTGCTATATAACTAGATAATGTAATTGGCTCGAAATTTATGAAAGATATTCGCTAGCATGCAATTTCTGTGGTGTAGAATGTGAAGAAGTGTTATTTCCATTAGACCAACCTCTACATGCCAAATCAGCCAAGTTTAAAACTGGAGGTGTCCACACAAAGTTCCACTCCAATACTAGCAGCAGTTCCAGTAGTAGCGATTCTGAGTAGATGGATATTGACAAGAAGGGAAAACAAAGTTGTACACCTTCACCAAAGTTAACTTTCTCTGCTACTGGCAATGGACCAGTGAGTTCAGAAATGCCGTCCCAGGCCCCCAATATGGGCCCACCCAATGTAGCTTCATCACTGAAGAATAACATTGGTAACTTGAAACAAGCTGTTCTTGGGAGGGGAAGGGGACAACCCTCTAATTTATCACATCGGATCCACGTTTCAGAGATAAGAACCAGTTTACTGGAGATGCTCAAGTGAGATTCGTAGGAGACAAAAGATTGGTGCTGGAGACTGCTGTCAACTACTCTAAGGGTGAGCATGCACACTTGATTTGGCATCTCAGATTTTATTAATGTTGTACTGATATTAGTGAACATAAACGGCTTATGTCACTTGCCTGGTTTGGTGTAATACGTTTCCAGTGAATATGTGCTTATCATCATAGCCTTTGCACAGCCCAATGTAATTACTGTAAACCCTTAATATTAGCGAGCCATTAATGTTAGCGAAATTAGTGATGCTATATCATTTGCTAGCATTTATGGTCACTAACATGTTTATTATTATGCTTGCGCAGTAGTGTGGAGCAAGTATTTACAACAAAACACTAAATTTAATGGACACTAATAAGTCATATACGGTAAAAGCTAACTATACTGGTCATTAATATTAAAGGTTTTACAGTTACTGTAACTCCCTTAGTTCATAAAATGCTTAATATTGGATCATTTGCCTTCCTAAATAATAACTGCTTTCAATAAGTAAATAATACTCCTATTTTGTTTGTTATATTTGCTTACAAATATAACATGTAAAATTTAAATATCAGTTAAATATATGAAGCAATAATTATTCTCAAACATCATGAATCTTTTTGTATGTGTTCCTGTGTGTATACATAGCTACTGGTCGCATTGTGGAGCCTCGTGTTTATGTTGTGTCTGCCGGTTTTGAACACCATCGGTTAACCAATCTCTTTCCATCCTGGGAGAGCGATAAAAAGGTGACCGAGACTAACAGACCTTTTGTAATCATCAAGAGTCCTCATCGATCAGATGCTTCAGAGGAGCGAAAGAAGTTGAGCAGAGACAGATACTCACTGGCTGACCTGAAGAAGAAACCTCTCCCTGAGGGAGTTGATCCAAAGAAATTAGAAACCTACCTAGGGGATGAGGACTTTAAGGTAAATACTTGGTGTACTCCATGTGTAGCTTCTCCTGCCAGTATCAGCGAGTACGGTAGTACTCCCTATGTAGGGATGACACGTTCTTTTTCGTTTTCCCCATACATCGGTATAGGAGCAAAATCCCGAAATAGGCCGAAAATCGACAAAACAAGGCTATGTATAGCTAAATATACCATATACATACTCTAAATAGACCTTAAAGGCAAGCGAATATGTCCCGCTGGCGAAATAATAAACTTTAAAAATACTAATTTTCGTCTTCTTCATCTTCATCTTCTTCTTCATCTTCTTTGCTCGCTATAACTAAAAAAGGAAGGAAGCTTTCGGATTACTTCTAAAGTGAAAATACTCTAAATTTTCTGCGCTGTATTCTTTTCTAGAAGTGAGAGTGATTATTATTGAGCATGACGGTTTTCATGGCCGCCACAAAAAGCACAGAAACAAGAAAGGGATCGATGTTACACAGTGAAGCATTAGCTATGCATGAATCCTACAAGCAAGGGTGTTGTATGATTCATGTATATATAGCTAATACTTCACTGTGTAACATCCCTTTCTTGTTTCTGTGCTTTTTGTGCCATCCCTACATCTTCACTATTTTTGTAGAAAATTTTTATTGTTCTCTATCATACTTGGCTTTATATATGCTAATTTATTATTTTGTTATTTGTCTGCATAGCAAACCATAATTGTATGTACCTTATGTAGAACATGTTTAAAGTGTCACCGACGGACTTTTCATCTCTGCCTCCTTGGAAGCAGACTTCACTGAAAAAGGACGCTGGACTATTTTGGTGGACTGAATGCACTTTTGTTATGATTTTGCGTGTTTCTTGTATCAGCAGAGATTACAGTATTCTGTTATCTGTTCAACTGCAGATACAGGTTGTATATAGTGAGAACTCATGTAGGGGAAAAATAGGGAGACCTTCTCTGAACCCTAACGCATAGATAGAGACCACCTCAAAATACAATGGATTGTTGGTGCCTGTGAGATTGATAGTGGTATTGCTATATATCAGTCATGGAACTGAAAACTAACTATCAGAGAGTACGGTTAGCGACCGTGTTCCGCTGGCAAATGAACGAATTTTGAAATTTCCCATTTTCGTTTTCTTCTTCTTCATCTTCATCTTCTTCGCCCGCTGTAACTAAAAAACGAAATAAGCCTTCGGACTACTACTTAAGCGAAAATACTCTAAATTTTCCGAGCAGTATTCTTTTGTAGAAGCGAGAGCGATAACGCTATTATTGAGTATGACGATTTTCATGGCCCCAGAGTCAAGGCCTCAATAAATTCGCCATTTTAATGACATCATATTCAGTCGAAGATTGCGAAACCAAATGAGTTTAGAATTCCTAGCTTATGCTCCATAAAAAGTACAGACACTAGAGAACAATAAAAATTTTCTACAAAAATAGTGAAGATGTAGGGATGGCACAAAAAGCACAGAAACAAGAAAGGGATCGATGTTACACAGTGAAGCATTAGCTATGCATGAATCCTACAAGCAAGGGTGTTGTATGATTCATGCATATATAGCTAATGCTTCACTGTGTAACATCCCCTTTCTTGTTTTTGTGCTTTTTGTGCCATCCCTACATCTTCACTATTTTTGTAGAAAATTTTTATTATTCTCTTATAAATGACTTCAGTGAAGGTACACTTTAGTTACTATATATTAAAAATTATAAAGCCATAGCAAATAGCTTGATATGTTTAGCTCCTCCCTTATTTAAAAGGTACACCATTACCAAATAAAATGGCTGAACTTCCAGAGGTTCCATCCACTTCTAGTTCTTCTTTTCCATCAACTATTCTCAGTCTCTCTTGTGTCAGTTGTGGAGTGAGAGTAGAAGAGCTTAAATGTCTACCTTGTCTGCACTCCCTGGCCTTGTGTGAGAAGGTGGAGTGTCAGGAGAAGATGCTCCAACTTGGAGTGACCTGTGAGATCTGTGATGAAGTGTTCTCCATCCCTCCTAGTGATCTTCCAAGCCATCCCTTTGCTCTGAGGAAGACAGTGAGCAGTCAGTATCAGAAGGAAGGAGTAGCCTGTCAAGAGGACCACAAAGAGAAGAGGGCAGCTGTGAGCTACTGCTCAGACTGTGATTTCTTTATTTGCCAAGAGTGTGTAGATCTTCACAGATCAAAGAAAATGTTTAAGAGGCATCAAATCCAATTGATTAATGAAACCTTAGAAGGTGGTTCTACAAAAGAAGATATTTTCCAATGTGCAGAACACAATGAAAAGAAGAAGCTATTCTGTCATGATTGTCAACAGATGATCTGTGCCATATGTCATTCTATTGGTGGCCATAAGACTCACAGTGTGTCCTTCATCAATGACAAACTGGGAGAGCTAAACAGGAGCACTCTGACACAGTGTGTGCTGTCTGCCAGGGGACAGACAAAGGCATTGAGCAATGCCCTTCAGGAGGTGGAGGCCAGTGAAGCTAGTCTCCAACAGCAGTCCACTGATGCTGTAGGAGAGATCCTTGCAATAAAGGAACAACTAATTGCCCTGGTAACTGGAAGATGTGATAGTCTTGTTGGTAAAGTGAGGAAAATGGAAGAAAGTGGAAGAAAAGCTCTTGTCAAGCAGAGAAAAGTGCTTCAAGTTAAAATGAAGAAATGGGAGGAGTTTCTTTCCATTTCAGAAGACATCTATTCAAATGGAAGAAGAGAAGAACAGCTTTACTTGACCAAGATGGTGGTCAAACGAGTGTATGAACTTACTGGACATAGTCCTCAGCCATCTTGCTACATTCACCCATCTGTCCAGTTTATCTCTTCCAAGCGATCCGAAACAGAGAAGACATTGTCTTCATTTGGAGGAGTCTGCTTGCAGGCACATCCACCAAACTGCAGTATTAGAGAGTTGGAGAAGAACAAAGATGGTACTGCCTTCGTGTACATACCGAAGAAGAAAGAATTTTCCTTCAAAGTCATCACAAGAGATGAGAAAGGCAATGAGTGTCGAGGAGGAGAAAAGGTGTTGGCTGTCCTTTGTCCTGTGACAGCAGGTGTTCCTCTGTCAGGTAAAGTAACAGACAAGAGAGATGGCACATATGAGGTACACTTTAAGAGTGTTCCATCACTCGAGTGTATCCTGAAAGTGACCATTGGAGATCACCACGTAGTGGGCAGTCCAGTAGAGGTCAAGATTGTTAAGCCATTGCATATTAGGACAATGAACAAAGTCCAAAAAGGAATAAGAATTAGTGGAGCATGCTATGCAGTAACTTGTGGATCAGAGGGAATGTTGTATGCTGCAAATTACGACACCAACGAAATCCTTGTTATTAATGGGGCAGGTCAAATTGCGAGAAGATTTAAACATGGTTGTGGCTATGTCAGTGGGATAACTTTCAGCAAATCTGGTAACATTGTCATTAGTGACTATAGCAACCATGCTATCAAGATCTACACTCCAACTGGTCAACTAGTAAGACAGTTTGGAGGTCAAGGGTCAAAGCAAGGTCAGTTAAGTCGTCCTATAGGAGTGGCAGTCAATGAGGAGGAACACCTTTTTATAGCAGAAGGTGGCAATCATAGAATATCCGTATTTAGGGAGAATGGTCGGTTCCTAAGGTGCTTTGGTTCGTTTGGCAGTAGAGCAGGTTGTTTTAAATTTCCCTGGCATCTCTGTATATCACCAGATGGATTAGTGTACATCACTGACCATAACAATGATTGCATCAAAGTACATGATCAGGATGGACGGTACATCCGACAGTTTGGTGAAGACATTGTCAAGAGCCCCACTGGTATAGCAGTCACAAGTGATGGACACATAATAGTTGCATCATGCAGTTCTAACAAACTCTCCATCTTCACATCAGATGGACATTGTGTTGGTGAGGTTAGTAATCTTGGGTTGGACCGTCCTTATAGTGTTGCTATCAGGGATGAAGGAAATCTATATATTGCTGACTCTGCTGACTGAAACAATAGAATTGTTGTACTCTGACCCCTATTGTAAAGACATGCTTTATAGATAGCTTCAATTTTATATTTACCTTTGTAAAATTCAATTTTTACCTTATTTGATAAAACTCAACCCAACCCAACAACTATACATATACACATCTGAAAGAGTATTGCTATCAGTGATAGGGAGACACTCTTTATAATGCTGACACTAGAAACGAGGAAATTTTCTATTATTCTCATTCTTAAAATTGAAAACAAACTCACTAAATTATATCCATGGTAGAGTTCCTGTAATTCCTATATAGATTTAGAATGTTTACGTAAGTATACACAGCATATAGTTTGATATGTTTAGCTCCTCCCTCATTTCATAGTCACACGATCCCATCATTACCAAATCAAATGGCTGAGCTTCCAGAGGTTCCATCAACTTCTAGTTCTTCTTTTCCATCAACTAATCTCAGTCTCTCTTGTGTCAGTTGTGGAATGAGAGTAGAAGAGCTTAAATGTCTACCTTGTCTGCACTCCCTGGCCTTGTGTGAGAAGGTGGAGTGTCAGGAGAAGATGCTCCAACTTGGAGTGACCTGTGAGATCTGTGATGACGTGTTCTCCATCCCTCCTAGTGATCTTCCAAGCCATCCCTTTGCTCTGAGGAAGACAGTGAGTAGTCAGTATCAGAAGGAAGGAGTGGTCTGTCAAGAGGAGCACGAAGAGAAGAGGGCAGCCGTGAGCTACTGCTCAGACTGTGATTTCTTTATTTGCCAAGAGTGTGTAGATCTTCACAGATCAAAGAAAATGTTTAAGAGACATCAAATTCAATCGATTAATGAAACCTTAGAAGGTGGTTCTACAAAGTCCGCTGATGCTGTGGGAGAGATCTTTGCAATGAAGGAACAACTAATTGCCATGGTAACTGGAAGATGTGATAGTCTTGTTGGTAAAGTGAGGAAAACGGAAGCAATGTTCTTGTCAAGCAGAGAAAAGGGCTTCAAATTAAAATGAAGAAATGGGAGGAGTTTCTTTCCTTTTCAGAAGACATCTTTTCAAATGGAAGAAGAGAAGAACAGCTTTATTTGACCAAGATGATGGTCAAACGAGTGTACGAACTTACTGGACATAGCCTCAGCCATCTTACTACATTCACCCATCTGTCCAGTTTATCTCTTCCAAGCGATCCGAAACAGAGAAGACATTGTCTTCATTTAGAGGAGTCTGCTTGCAGGCACATCCACCAAACTGCAGTATTAGAGGGTTGGAGAAGAACAAAGATGGTATTCATTCACATAGCTTATTGGATGCTTATATTCAGCAAACATCCATATTTACAACTAAGTCTAATTGACATCGAAAACATGAATTTGGCCTTTCCGGTCATGTTATACTTAAGTTAAGAGTCTTCTCTGTTGTTGTTGTCCTAACATTACAAGAATCGATAGCTCTAAGTACTCAAATAAATATTATACTGCAGGGGTGTTAGGCTAGTGTCGTTCCCAGACCCTACGCCCCACGTGTTCAGTTCTATGATATCCTTTGTGAATTGTGAATTCAAAGATGTCGAAGAGAATTCGTTACACGGCTAAACTGTCGTGCTTGATGGAAGTAGATTACTCTGATACAGCAAAAGTCCGCCTTTGTCAACTCCGGTTTACTTAACAGTGTCATTTCAAGTGTACGTACAGTCGTACGTATGTGTTGGTAATTCACAGCTAGCATCTCGGCTAGCATAGATTATTTACGTATACATGTATGTTCACGGATAATAAAATTATTCTGTAATGACCGTAATGAATAACTAAATGAATTAAGCATAATTGGAAACAATACTTTCGTATATCTAGCTATAAAAACTTAACATTACATTCATACCTACGTAATGGTTTTAAAGAACCTTTGGTACATTCAAGGTATAGACTATATACAATATGTACGTATGTACTCCTTTGGTACAGTTATATACATACTACTTTGATCTTTTGTATATGGAAGTGCAATAGTGGGTGTAAATTGTGGGATGTAATAATATGGAATTTACTTGTAGGATGAGGTACAAACTTCCTGTAGACCTTCCTTATGGAGACTGCACATGTAGCCATACAATGTAAGGAAAGCAGTCACATAAAGTGACTATTTATATTGATATATACAGCATACTAACTTAACAGATCAGGATATTCTTATCATTTATTCTCTGTGTCATAATAACCCACCCTTTTATGAACAATATACGTACGTATGTTCAAGTAAAACATAAAACCAAGAAGAGAAGTGCAACATGCAGGATGTTGTGAATCTCAAAAAGGAATGAAACGCGAATTTGAATGGGGGCACTGCAATAAAGGTTTACCTATTATGTATATGTTGTCTTCTTGCTTAGTTCAATGATGTCACTGTATATAAGCATATAGATACACCAATTTTGTCATTTCAACTTACAACCAATGATGTCTATCTGATTGGCAGTATTTTCTGATGAATGGAGTCACCACTCTTTAGTATAAATGAAGATTAATCACTGTACTTTGTTGGTATATAAGGGGGAGGCATGAATTGAGCATTACAGAGTGTTTGTGGTCAAAAGTAGCTAACCTGGGTTCATTACCTAACAGTTGCTTCTTTCAGGTTTTTTTCTCTCTTCCTGGAATGGATCCGTCACAACATTCCATCATTACCTATTGTGCAAAATGCATACGTGATAGTCAAGCTAGAAGAATTCACAGTCAATATTCCAGATAGGATAGCATTAATGGGTTTCATTATTGTGAATTTGAGCATGTATATATCGGCTACAGCTGATAATTCTGAATAAACTATTTGGAAAAACTTTAATGTCTGGTAATTGCAACTATATTTATGTACACAATTAAAATATTAATGCTCTATTGATGTTTATTTATCTTTTGAATTGTACATCTTTTAACTCTTGAAGCATCTAAAAACACAGTTGGTTTAAATCTTTTGGTCAAAATGATAGTCCCTATGGATCTTTATAAGCAATATTCTCTTTATTATTATCAATATACTTAAATAGTATATAGTTTATCAAATTATGTCACCTTTGAAGCAGCTACACCTTTGATCTTGTATATATGGAAGTGCTGTAGTGGGTGTAGATTTGTGGGCATGGAATTTACATGTAGGATGATAAATAAACTTCCTTTACACACTTTAGACCCACCTTGGAAACCTGCGTGTAGCTGTATAAATCAAGGAAATTGATCATGATTGGTGACTAAGTACTTATACATGTATATGTATGCTTCAATACAGAATGTTAACTTTGCAGATCAGGATGCTTTATAGCTTGTATATACATACAGTTATCCCCAGTGTCTAATAGCCCACACTACCCTTTTATGAACCTGTATGCATACTTTCTGTTTTTAGTATTGTTTAACATACACTACATTAGTAATAGACTGTTTAGGTTGAGCAGATAGAATATTTTTAGGATTCAAATGGCAACAGCTAGTGTGTACATACGTATGTTCATCAATTGGTTTTTACATATACACATTTGGGCATTTCATTACCAGTTGTGTATGATATAGTGATATCAGCTAATTAGAATGAATTGAGACTAATTATGAAGAGAGATGAGGCATCAATTGAGTACTTTTATGGTAATGGTAGAGCTTAGTGGCGGAGCAGTAGGGATCAGTTTTCCTGGGTTTAATTTAGTATTGTTCCCATCCCTCCTTTAATAGCCAGTTTCAAAGGCCTGGAATATGGTCTGGTACCTAGCTTGCTATTGTGCCCTTCTTTTAAATTCATAATATTAGTCAGCAGTAAATGTGTATAGTCATTGCTGATGCCTTTTAAGGTACACTGAATATGTAGATGAAAGGGAAGTGAGTGGGTGTACATGTGTATGTATGTGTTTTGCTTTTATGAACAATCTTAGTGATACGTAAGTATGTATATAGCAGGGCTGTTAATCATAAAGCATTTTGAGAGAAAAACTGATTAAACATTAACTGAACCAACCATTGCCCCACCAATATGTATTTACTGCCACGATGATTTCATAACCATCTCTTCCCAATATACATATGTACGGTACGTGCCATAATAAAGGTAACGTTAACCGGGTAAAGGTTAACATTTAAAGGTTAACTTTTAACAGTTAACATTTAACAGTTAACCTTGTTCTAACTGCATTGCAAGAATTGTTTATTTGATCATTAAATTATATTTGGAAATTTAAAGTTTACTTCTCCAGGGAATTGATTATAGATCTTAAAGCTTGGAGAACTTGTTTGGGACATTTTCCTGTTAGTATGTACGGTAAATAAAAATGAAATTATAGGTATAACATTTTGAGGAGTCCTGCCATATCAACACTTTTAATGTATATAGGTTTATATATAGCGGATGTACAAATGGTGTGTATAGTATCCAAGGTAAGCATTCCATTTAAACACGTTACATACATTGATTCCACAAATGGCTTCAATTAATGTGTTAAAGTTTTGTGATTTCCTGTGCTCATTTAACATGGAATTTACAGGAGGGTGACACTACCTTTAACCCACCTTGTAAACTGTGTAGCTGTGCAAATAAAAGGAAACTGAACACACAATGTGATGAGTACATGCTTATATACAGCATTTTAACTTTATTGATCAGGATGTAGTTGCCATTCATAATTGTACATTTATTCACAGTGTCACATATATAGCCCCCACACACCATATAAACATCATACATACACCTTTGTATAATCAATATACTTGTGAAAAATGTAATATACCATTTTCCTACATGCTATGCCAATTCTGTAAAAAGCCTATAGGGGAACTAAACCTGAAGGGAGCTTTGGATGAAGATACAAGAGTCTTTTCTTTCTTCTTTTCCTTTCTTTCATCTTCTTCTCCACTGGGTCAGACAGCTGTTTCTGGGAATTCCACCCTTCATCAGTGATCCTGGGAGTCTTTGTCTTTTTCTTTATCTTGATCCTCTGTAAATCCTTGTGTACATATACACAGCTGTCCTAAGTGCAATGCCCGTATATATTAGCTGCTTCTTTCATGTGTTACCCTCTTTACCTCATGATGTTGAGAATGACTGCTTGTGGTTTGATTATCACTTTATTCAAAGGAACATTCTTTGTATTTGAAACTGTGCATGATATTGTCTAAATGTAGAAAGTACATGTTAAAGTAACACCAGAGTTAGTCTATTGTTAAATTGCATTGTTATGGGGATGACCACAATTTTTTCTGATTCATGATGGTTGTATGCTTCCAATTGGATAGCTACTTATACAGTGCACTTACAGTGTAGAAATACCAGTTTATCCAATTGCTTGTTTAAGAAACCAAAACATTGTTTTCTCGGTTGGTTCAGTTTACAAATTCCAATATATTTTCTGAATTTATATTGTTGTTGCATCCACAGGAATGAAAATATGTACAACTGCCCAACTAGTGAATATTGTAGTAGTTGTATATCTAAGGTGACAATTAGTAGATATCCTTTCATCTGTACTTTGTAGTTTTTATATCCGTACATTTTTGCTTTGGACATGTAATATATATGTGTGTAGAAAGGAATATTTTTCAACAGGTTATGTACGCTATGTGAACAAACAAAATTTGTCACACTTTTAGCAAAGCTTAATAGATGCATAGAGTAAGTTAGTTACTTTAATTTGTATGCTACGTATTTCGATTATTGATTTGTATGTAAATATGTCCACTTAGTTTTAAGTATCCTATCAGCATTTCTGCTGTAGGAGTCATTCTGCATGCTTGTTTTTCATTGCTGCTAAATAGTTTATTGATTTGTAGTCAGAGGTTTTCCAAATTGTATATATACGTACATTGGTCACCATGATCTGTAGTAATTTTATACATACTGGCATATTAACTGAAGATTAGTGAACATCAGCAACAATAGATTTCTTAATAATGAACTTTTATGTATGTATTGGAGTGTCCAAATGCAAAGGTAACAATATTAATCGTGCTAGTACAGTGATATGGTACTTAATGAATCAAAAGTTATCAGAAATCATATACAGTGTGCCCCACCTAAGAGATGTACATCTGGATTTATAATTAACTAATAGAAAATGTTACTTTATGCAGAATATATACATAAGTAAAAAGTAGTTGCATGAAAAATCTAATACACCATTTTCCTACATGCTATTCCTATTCTGTTAAAAAGCCTATAGGGAATTAAACCTGAAGAGAGCTTTGGATTAAGATACAGGAGTCTGCGTTTCTTCCTTCTTTTCTTCTCTCCCTTTTTCTGCTCCACTGGACATGCATTATAAGCTTTAGAGTTTCCAGCTGGCTTAAATGCCATCTCATGACATATATTTCGTTGAAACCTTTAAATTTATATTTGATCAGATGAATGTGTCAAAGCATTCCTGATTTGTGATGAAGTATCCTTAGCATGAAGGGGTAGAGGAAGTGGGTGGGTGTGTACAGATGTATACCTTGTTAAGTCATAAAACCACCATTCTGAGAAAATATTATACAGATCATTGAACCTTTTGGAAAATTGAAGTACTATCCTTAGGTTATCCTATAGCTGTTAGGTTTGGGGTTAAAGGTTTGTGATGTCATTGAATCTATACTGATTTAAGTAAATCTAGTTTATGTAAGTATATGTACCACATTAGCAATCTTGCATATATGTAAATTGTGGATAAAAGAGAATTCTTAACAAACTAACTCATATTGTCTTTTACTAATAACTGATTGTTTACCTATAAGCTGATAGACAAAAGCCGATTCACTAAATGTCAAGTTTTTGTATCCTTTTGTTTGTTGTTGTACAAATGTAATGTTAAACGAATTGTTACAGATCGTGGAATACCTGATTTACTGTAGTGATGAGATAAAGACACCATATGTTACGTAAGTGGGGCATTAGAAATGTTATATCTAAATGGGCAAAATTCAAATATCAAAATTTAATGTAAAGGGTTTACTTGACTAGGTTGGTCATACCTTATGATCAATCTATGAGGAACGGATCTGTTTTATTGAGTATAAACTCCTTGGTAGACATTAACTAGTTTACAGCTCAAAGGCCTAATTCATAGAAAAATGATACGTTCCTGAATGTCTGTAGTTTATTTGTTTACACACTGTGGTTCTACAAATAACTGTACATTAAACAGCTTAGATACAAACTAATGAGTAGCACAAATGTGTATAGCAGTGCATCCCTATTGACTGTTGAATGGAATACGAATTCGATGAAATGTGGAATTTGGATGTCTTATGTTTGCCTGTTTCCATAGTGTCTAGTTGGGGGAGTAGAAACACGTGAAACCAGATATTACAACATTGTCTATATAATAGCTGCACCATTTACTTGCTTTCCAGCTTCATTGAAGATTTACAGTTATATAGCAAGTCTATACCGCCGCGTTTAAGGGACTAGATCAATTTTACAAAAGTACGAAGCTATGAGGCATTATATGCTTCTGGCGCTTGCTATAGCGTTCCTCGACGTCAGCTGTGGAATGCTGGACAGTGCTACAATGCAAGGTCTGCTCGATTTGCATAACGAGTTTCGACAAAAGGCAGCGACAGAAGGAAATGGGATATCCAATATGAAGCAAATGGTGAGCCCGTTCGAGGGTAGAAAGTTGTATGTGGTTTTAGAAATCAGGTTGACTTTGAGTTGTATTCGTTTCTTGCTATAAAGAAGCAAAATCCGTTATATCTATATCTTTATATAAACCAGGCGTGGCTTGAAGAACTGGCTACAAATGCTGAAAACCATGCCTCGGAATGCGTACATCAGCCGAGTTTACCAACAGCTCGTGAAATAACTGCTTTATCTGTTTTAATCGGAGAACATTTACATGCTAGCTACAATGATCCTAATCAAGCTGTGATAGCAGAAGTCCGAACAATACTCGAGGAAGGGGAAAGTGAATTTCAAGGAAATGGAGGAAGTTGCGATGGACTGTCTGCTATGGAAGCCTATAAGTGCACGTACTATCTTCAGGTATTGCTATATACACAATGTATTTCCAATTAACTACTATTTTGCCAGGCCTTTATATATTATTATTTGTCTGTATAGGTAAACAAATAACTTTTCAGGGTGGGAAGGCCTATAAGCTGTTGTATACAGAACGTTTTCACATATTAACATAATACTACATACTTGACATATATACATGTAAAAGGCTGAAATACCCAGAAACAGTTGTATGGCCCAGTGGAGAAGAAGAGAAGTAGAAGGAGAAAATTCTCGTCTCCTCATCCAAAGTTCTCACTAGGTTCCCTATAGGTCTTTTTCTAAAATAGATGTAGTATGTAACAAAAATTGTGTGTTAGATTATTTAATACCCTTTATAATAGGCTCCTAAAAGTAGGGCGGGGCTCCATCTTTCATGGAATAAATATTTTAATACCACAACACTACTACTACTACTGAAAGTCTCATTAATGGGAGCTGGGCTAAGCTTCATAATGAGGGGGCTAAGCTCCCCTCTGCTGCCACCCCTGAAATTTTACAAGGTTGTAAATTTTGTTTCACCTACGTATTTAACCTTAGTTAGAGTAACATTAGTGTGACCTCCTACATTGGAGATAAGACCCCTCACTATGGCATTGATTGATTGATAAAAATATACTGTATAGGCAATTTATCCACAAATTTGTGTTACTTTGTGTTAAATGTTTCTTCTACATGTTTTTGTATAACAAAAAGTAAATAATGTATATAAAAGGCAACTTATTTTTATACTCTACATACTCTACATATTGTTGAATATATAATTACCTGCCTACGTACATGCATGTGAAACCACAGGTGGTATGGGCTGAGACTAGTCATGTTGGTTGTGGTGCTGCAAAGTGTGGAATGATACAAAACACCGAGGACTTTAGGAGTGAATCGTACTTGCTTGTCTGCCACTATGCACCAATGTGAGCTTACATAATGTCTATACATAAATTATACTCACTACGAGCAAAGAAAAATATGTAGACTGCTTCTTTGTACATATATGCAAATATTTCATGTTATACAAGGATGGCATCTATATAGAAAAGTATGATATGAAGACTTAGCATTAATGTTGCCCAAAGCATACATTATACAATCAGTGAGCAATAATCTCTAATTTCTTATTTATTATATAGTGGAGCTATATCTGGAGAGGATCCAAATATTGATGGCTCAACTTGCAGTAATTGTGACAGTGGTTATATACATTGCTATGAAGACCTTTGTTGTGAGTTATAGCTCTCTATAGCATACTGCACAATCACCTCTTCATGTAAAAATTTATAGTGTAAGTTACATTCATACAGTATGTATGGGAAAACATGAGTAATTAATTATAAGTAGGTATGTAGGTATGTGATTAAATGTATCTGTACATGTTGATTCCCAATATATACAGTTTGATGCCAAAGGATTAGTAAAAGGCTGGTATGAAACTGATTGATGCAATGATGCCTTTTAAAGTGTTTCTTGAGACCAAATTAATGGGTTTGATATATACTTACGTGGCAAATGACATCCAGTATTCAAATTTTGATGATCACAAAGAATGAACAAGTTTGTTGAGTGAAATAAATTGAGCGACACCAGGGGTCACCAAATTTGAACTACTTGCTGGTTCTTATATTAGTTGTCAGCTTTAATCATTTTAATCACAAGTTCATACAGTGTTCATTGTGCTAGGTTAATTGACTGCCGTCAATTTCAAATCCGTATTTCTTAGAAAACTATTTGCATAGACTTTATATTGATGGTTTGAAAGACTTGTAATCGTAGTGAAAGTGAGACTAACAGCAACTATTATATACATAGAGCTTATACCTTTGGTCAATTAGTAATATTGATTTTGTCAAGCAATCTTTTTAAACCTCAAAATAAATCTTTTATTTACAGTGTGTTTAAGAACATTATATTAATATATATTATAGTGTTATAATTGTATTCCTATTCAGTTTTAATGTTTTACCTTGTAATAAGATCCATGTATACGTATGCCTGCAGTGTTCCCTTGTAGTCACTTATTCTTCCTGTCATTGTGTAAAGAGAGTCATTGTAATTGATGTCATGCAATGCAAAGGTGTTGTTTATCACCTAATCCCACGTTAGAAAGTGTTTTAGATGTTTAGCAGTACCCTCCCTAGAGTTGAAGAATTTAATAACATTCCTAAGGCAATAATTCCAGATTTTAAATTGCAAATATCCATATATTGTAACCCATTCACATGTGATGTAGTGTAATTTACTAGTTTACTAGTAGACTTCTGTGATCAATGTGAAAAAACTTCTGACATTTAAAATGTTTTATTTTTATGTAAACAGTATTTGTGTGAAGTAACTATGAGCCTAGTCTATCACAACAGTTGTGATTGTGCAACTCCTGTGGAAAGGGCTCTGGAAGGCTACTGTGATCCTATATATATATATTTAATCTACGTATATACGTAGGTATTTTTATATGGATCAAGTTAGGAGTCATCAGTTACTAAATACATAAACCTAAGAATATTTTTGGAGTTATGAAATACCAGAGATTATATAAACTAGTTTATATAATTACTAACACTGAATAACACATAGAATAAGGTTTTCTTCTAATTGCATCAAACTTATCATTTGAAAGATGAAACTGTCAAAATATAACTATGAATAGTTAGGTATGTAGGTGTAATTACATCTTATGGTATCATCATGCGAAGATGATGCAGGAAATGCCTTTATCCTCCCTCATATTTTGCCAACACATACGTATTAATAGGTATTAATTTCTATTACTCTGCCCAATCCCCACTCAGGTAAGACTGTATGTGGGTGTGCTGCATAAAGTAGGCAAATATCAAATTACTGTTCTGTTACTGAATTACATGAGAATCTGGATTTGTCCCTCCCACTCATAACTCTTAAGGTCAAAGATCCAATCATAGAACCAAAGTCTACCCTTACTATTTAGTATTGAAAATTGAGCCATAAACATGTGTTTTGTACTTTTGGGAGACTCACGTACTAGCATGGTGTAACAGAACTTTTAGTGAAAAGCTGCCAATAACTGTTTACACAACGTCCAGGATTGTATTTATTAAGACAACTTTGATGTTAAAGGACCTTGCTTCTATTAGAATAAGTTCCAGGATTATACTCATTAAGATAACTTTGATGTTAAAGGGCCTTGCTTCTATTAGAATAAGTTTAACAATCAACTAGGTGAAGTTCATGTGCATGTCACTATGTTTAGATGATATATACGTACACCTTAAGTTTTGTTCCAATGGTTGATATAAATTACTTATATATGTACACTAAGGGTATTTTATTAAAGTATTTGTAGAGCTTACACCATTCTATTTTACCATTCTATTTTACTAATGTTTTACTTGTATTTTGGTACAATAGAGTAGCTGGATAGTTGTATAATGGAAGTGACCTAGTCATCAAATATACATTGTTCATGTGCATCTCCCCTCTATGTTTCACTTGTAGCCCAAACTGGAGAAAAAGCAGAGACTCCACCCCCTGACATTCCTAAGCCTCCGTCACCTCCAGGTAAGTATTTACAACTTATTATTGAGCTCTTAAGCTTTATTTTTGTATATATGTATGTATGTATGTATGTATGTATATCTGTCACACATATGTCAGTATTTCAATTGTGCAAGCTGAGGTCAACAAAAAGCCTTCTTTGCTATGCAATAATCACGCAAAGGAACAAAAGAGAGTAACACAGACTTTATTTAATCTATTTATCAACTACTGTATTATTCCTTTGTCCAGCGTGGTCCACATATGTTTATGATGATTAGAGTTACCATGAGTGTACCAACGTATCTAGTGAATCGAAAAGAGGCTGTAAATTGTGTCCAACACTAGCCAAGGTTTCTTTCGGGGGGGGGGGGAGAAGGGGCAATTTGTCCCCCTCCTTGAAAATGACAAAATATGTAGATGATTCCACACTATATATGTGCCAGAATGAACTTTGGAGCGCTAAATATGTTTGCCCTCCCTTCTTTTGTATAAATTGCTTGCTAAATACTCTGAAAGAAATTAATTTGACCAACACAGGTACTAATACTGCAAAGCTTCTTCACTACATGTTATACCTAGGTACCCCTCTCATTCTTGCTATAGGCTTTCTTAGTTTATCAGTGCTTCGGTGGCACCATAGATGTAACAGTAGTGGTTGGTTACATATATTTAGTGGCACATCTATTACACTTTGCCTACTACATGCAGCTTCTCCTTCTTAAGGAGACCTGTATACCCAACACAACCAGGGGTTAAATGTTCTTCATGAGCAGAACTGCCAAGCACACATTCATCAAAATTGACCTTTGCCTGTTTGTGCTCTGTTCCCATGCATACTCTGCATTATGAGCAGCGAGGATACTTGCATTTTGCATGTATGCACTAGTATACATTTATCCTTCTAATGTTTTCTAATTATTATCAAATTATCATTTATATGGGAAATTCAACTGATATTAGACGGTGTTTCTATTTTTTTTTCACAGCTGTGTCTGGCAGGACCCCATGGTATGGCTCTTACAGTGGAGGTACCAGATTGACTATAACTGGAAGACGTTTCAGTCCTGACCCTTTTACACTAGGGAATGACAATGTTGGAAATAAGGTTAGCAATTTGCAAATCAAACTAAACCTCCTGTTCTCATGTGGTCATAAAAAATACACTAATAACATGGCTGGTATGCATATAAGCAATTTGCAAATCAAACTAAACCTCCTGTTCTCCTGTGGTCATAAAAAATACACTAATAACATGGCTGGTATGCATATAAGCTATGGAGAAATAGACTGTTTTCCCATAATTGGGATGAAAAGGTATTTTCATGCCAGCTTTTCTTCCTTTTACATACAACAGTAACTGAATTTTGTACATGTAAATAGCAGTGAAACCCACACATTCCACTAAGGGAGAGTGCGTATGTTTACATTATTTTTACATGATATATAGCGCATTCAAATATACGTATATGCCCCTATTTGGGAAGTATTACCATAAACTGACTATGTAGCCACAGAAATGTCTGAAAAGAGGCAACTGATGGTTATGTAAGAGTTTTTTTGCATATATATATATATGCTCCTATATCACAGGTGTAAGTATACTTGTTTGTATACTTTGCTATGAAAAAATATTTGGTAAATACTTGCATGTTGTGGTTGTTTCTATTATATAGCAAGTAAATTTGCTAATGACTTGTAGGTGTATTTTGTGTATGAAGATCAGACTTTGGAATGTCCAGTTGAAACATATTATTCAAATACAGATCAAATTGTCTGCTTCACTCCGTAAGTGTCTAAGTTCAATAGTGGGAATACATGACTGTATATACATCTATTTTTTATCCAGACCCAGTCCAACTGGTGGTAATGCTGATGTGTGGATTACAATAATCGTTGATGGTAATGTGGCAGAAGAATACAGACGAAGATTTCATGTACGTTCAGTTGATATGAAGTAACCATTTTTAACGTTAACTTTCCTAATTACATATAAATTCTAAATATGTGCAGTTGTGCAAAATATATAAAGCAATTTCATGCTGGTATTATTCCTTTTCAATTTTATGCTGGTTTTATGCTGTTTGTTTTCCAATTATTAAATATCCTATTAAATTTGTAAATAACTAAGTAGTTGTTATTCATTATGCTGTACTGTAAACACCATAGTCACATCAACCCCATTGCTCATTGTGCTTCTCAGGAGATACAGGTGGGGTACAATCCAGAGTCAAATGATGATAACACTGTAAAGCTTAAAATCGTTATTAGGAGCTATAGTCCTCTATTTTTCAATGTTTAGTGGTCAGCCATATTTTTGTCTATGCTCCTTATCTGCTGATAAGGAAACTAATAGCATTTTAGCTTTTGGGAGTACTTATTGGCAAAATAGTCACTCAGATTTTCATTGTTTACCATACTGATGAGTCCTAAAACAGCTCTATAAGGCTTTAAGGCTCTACCATCATTAAGAGGAGACTCTGGTTCCAGCTAAGTAAACTTTGGTTCCACCCATTAGCTCATTGGGCTCCTCAGGACACATGAGTGGATGGGGTAGAATCAACACTGATGCTTTAACAGCTCTAGGCTTTAAAGTTTCCATTTTTAACTACTGTATACATATGTACACTTATCGGCTCTTCTTTGTAGTATCGAAATTATAATAATCCAGAGTTATGGTACATAACTCCCAGTGGTCCTATTGGGGAAACAATTTTGATTCAAGGAAGGCTGTATACTGTGGATGTTGTCAAAAGAGATGAAGAAAATTCTGATGGAGATATCGTGGAAGAGTAAGTTTAATAAGAAGTATATGAATGTGTGTTAAGTTACTACATAAAACTAGCTAATAGCCATCTACATATATACTTTATGAAACTATTGCAGATAGACTGATATTTTATAAAACATTTCTGATGTGTTTGTTTACCAGATATGTATGTGTATTTTTCCACATCTTCTACACTGGGTATCATGATGAGGCCAAACATAGAAGTGATGGTGTGATTACATTTAAGTGTGCCATAGTTATCCTTACCATATGATCACTGTTTTGTTTCAATACTTTTCCCAGAAGTGCTAGACACTGTCGCAGGCACTGCCGTCCCTACTTCTAACTTTTGAATGTTTTTATTTTTTATAGCATTCTACTGTCTTCATCCGGAATAAATTACAAGTGCTCTGTTGACAAAGGAGGCCTTGAGTATTACCCTGCTTTTATAGAAGACGATAATACTGGAAATGTTACTTGTTTACCTAATATAGGGGAGTCCATAGGTCAGTTGAGTAATGCCGACATACGTAGATACAATATGCTTGCCTGTGTATTAATGCAATAGTGCCTATATGAATGGATTTTAGCAGTTTATACTGTAACCAAGCATTTGTAATTTATACTTGCATCTACGTACGTAAATGATTGCTAATGGCTAAAACACTCTACATATATATTATATTAAGCTTCCCATTACATTTATTGACTACTTAGATGTTTCCACCTGTATGTATGTACAAAGTAGGTCTTCCTCAGTAGTAATCTATTGATTCATATATCCATTACTGAATTTCTTGTTGCTATTAGCTAAATTGATAGAATTAACTGTAAAACTACACATTACTAAATTCTGAATAAATGCCAATAAAACTGTAAATCTGATTATTTATCTCAAATGTTAATGTGCTGTTCTTGTTTATATTAGATTCATTTTTTGTTGATTACATTCATGAGACAACAGGGAGTTCAATATACCTACCCAATAGACTTGGTCTGAGTGCTAATGGTTTTAAGCCTTATCTTTATCAAACACATGCTGAAATTTTAAGTGTTGAGCCTAATGAGGGAAGTGTTGAAGGAGGAACAGTCATCACCATATCAGGACGTGGGTTTTATCCACAAGGAGAAGATAATATCAAAGTACTAATTGGGGGTATTGAGTGCAAAGTGCTCTCTTACAGCAGCAGTAAAATAGAGTGCATTAGTGGCCCAAAGCCTCAGGATACACAATACTATCCAGGTGAGGATCAATAGTCACTTGAATTAGCAACACCAACTCATTGCTTTTCATGTTTATGTAATTCTAAAAGGTGTTGTAATGTGAAGAGATTTAGGTATATCTATAAATCAGGATGTCTCAATTACTCAGAATCCTTTTGCCTGGCCCCAGTGATATCCATATCTACACTGTTGTGATTCTACTATATTGGAAATAGTCTTTTATATTATAATGCATTAAGCAGTATGTATGCAGTATGCAGCTGTAGCTACCTGTTATCTATGCATACATATATACGTAGCTACTTTTGGATCACTGTAGGTTCCAGAGGACTGAAAAGGGAAATTTGGTTTGAAGGATTTCGATGGGATTTATTATATTTAGCTACATTAGATAGCTCAGATCCTGGTTATGTAAGTGGAAGCACAGACATAGCCTGGATAGAGACCGGCTATCCTTCTGATCTAAATGAATCTACTTACTTCATGCACCGAATGAGTGGCTTCTTTGTCCCTCCTGAAAGTGGACGTTACACCTTTGACATTTTATCTGATGATGTAAGTCAGTTGTTTATCAGCCTTGATGGAAACCCTGAAAGCAAGGACCTGATTGCAGGGGCTCCTGCATATTCTAGACGCCGATGGGATTACTTTGAAAGTCAAAGGTCCAATCCTGTAGATTTGGAAGGTGGTAAATCTTACTACCTAGAAGCCCTACACATTCAAGGAGGTGGACCATACTCTTTATACCTTGGAGCTAAATTCCACAACACAACTTTGACTAGATCAGAGGTTCCAGCTGAACATGAAATTCAGAGATTCATAATTGATGCTCCCATTGTTAAACCAGAACATGTAAGATGCAACCATTATACGTACTAATCAGAGAGTGCGGCAGTATTGTCTAAGTAGGGCCTACATCCATATTTCCTGATATGCCTCTTTTTCTTCTTCTTCCTTTCAATTAATGCTAGTGTGTCAATCAGTTGATAAGTGCATATTAGTTTTCTGTGTTTGAGTACATCATCATCATAGCTGAAGTAGGAATGATGATGCACCCAAACAGACAAATGATGTGTATGGAGAGAGCCAAGGATTCAAAAAGATAAAGAAAAAGACAACGATTTCCAGGATCAAAAGAACAAAGAGAAGAGACTCCTGTATCCTCATCCCAAGAGCTCTCTCCAGGTTTATTTCCCTATAGGATTTTTTAGATTAGTCATGGTTTAGATTAATTTTAATGTGCCCCTTCTGTATGGTTAGCCTTACCATATAATCACTATCTTGTTTCATTACTTTTCCATATACGTATGCTAGTCACTGTTGCAAGCAATACCATCCCCACTTCTAACTTCATATTTTAAATCTTTTTATATATAATCACTTGAATTTTATGGTGTAAAGTTGTGATGGAATGTTTGTTTATATCATTGTAGCAAATTTGTATTAATGTAATTCCACAAACACTTGGCCTCAATATCTCGTGTGATAGCCTGCCCTGCTGCTACAATGTAACAATTAATGGAACTGTGATTGGGAGCTTTTCAGCAACAGAGAGTGCTTCAGAAGTTGAAGATTATTTGAATTCATTAGGTATGCGTTTTAATACATCATCATAAATATTTTTAGCAGGGATTGTTTTGAAAAAGCCTGAATGGCTAGGTAAATTAGACATTATGAGAATTTTGTTAACACTAACCAAAGAATTAATCACTGTCCTGTACATACCTTCATCAGGTAGGTGAATGTGACAATAAATTTAAAAGTCTGTTATATACGTATTGTAAATACTGCAGTGAGGTGTGAAATTATTAATACGTAGTATATTAGAAAGGTGGACCTATGTAAGGCAGAAGTTATTGACATCCGACCAGTTAGGGTCACACTTCTCCTGGAGAGTTGGTAGAGACAGCACCACCTAGATATTAGACAGAGTGATAGGGACTGGAGAGTACATAGTCATTTTGGACTAATTTGTCACCTTTACAAATAAATAATTTCTAAACCTTTTATTGTAAATTTTCACAACTCACTTCACTATTCATATACAACAACACCCTTTGACTTCATTTTATCATTTTTGTCACATCCACCTACATATTTACATACTTTCAAATGCTTCATTTTATTAATATTCCCTCATGAATTTGATTAATTCTTTTGCAAGTTTTAATGAAATTCTCATCATGTATAGATTTTAATATACCTTGTCAGTGATATACATCTTGGACCTTTTCCTTCTAAAGACATTACCATTAGATGTAGAGAAGGCTTAGTTGAAATCGTGATATCTTAAGTGTAAATCTTGTCATCCTGTCTCTAAATTAAATCATGATTACTT
The DNA here is from genome assembly GCA_947172415.1 of Chondrosia reniformis. Taxonomy (NCBI): domain Eukaryota; kingdom Metazoa; phylum Porifera; class Demospongiae; order Chondrillida; family Chondrillidae; genus Chondrosia; species Chondrosia reniformis. Next base: position 2,923,621 of record OX359195.1, on the reverse strand, counting down.
GCACGATCTACCTGTTCCATTTTTTCATCTCTTACATAATATTATGAACTAGTATTGTATTAAAATGGTATCTTTTACACTCCTGTAGGTCCAGCCATAGTAACAGTTGATGGAAATAATGTGTCAGAAGGGAATATCAATCTGACCATTACATTCTACAGCTTGCCACATGTTGCCTCTTGGTACAACTTTATACCGTGTAACTCAAGTACAATTGTAATAAAGGAAGTTAAAGAAGGCAGTGCTCCAGGAGACATAACAGTAACCTATTCTGATATAGAAAGAAAAAGTTATCCACTTCCTGCCACTGAATTATCTGCAAATGATTTGCGATTATCCATTTTGAATTTGACGAAATGGGTTTGTAATAAGGAAGAATTGTATGCTGGTGTTTCTGATGTTTTTTGGTATCGTGATTATGAAGGAGATGATGTAGGAGATCTAGGGCGGGGGGAGAGAGACACTGGAATAGATCCATTTTGTGGGAGGCATTCTTTGAAAACACCACGATATATTTACAGAAATAGCTATGATCATCCACTAGTTGAAGATACATATAATAATGATGGATTCAGCATTGAAGATTACAAATGGGTTAGTATATTGTATTATGAAATGCAGTCAAACCTTCCACATTTTAAATTCTGCACTGCAGTCTTATATTTGGAAGTAGCACATATGTTGGTCATTCTGCCATTTAGTTGTCCACCCTCTGGAGTTATGTATACAAGAATTGTACTGTATATTCATGTTTCTCAATGTACCCTATGGTTAAATGTATTCCCTACTTTTGTACTTTAAGATATGGCCTTTCCCAAGTCATGAGTATTCTTATGTATAAACTTTCATAAAGCTCATTTATATGCCCATGGCTAAGTCCTATATATTTATATATGTATGTAGGTATGTTTTGCCTATTTTGGACCAATACCTCGTAATATTCTTCGAATAATAATTGATTATGAACGTTTTGAAGAAGACTATAGTCGTATTGTTCAGTGGGCTTACAATATACCACTAAATCTCCCACAAGACGATCCTTATGAGGGATGGAGGTACCACTGTGTGGACATCTATCAGTATATAAAAGTAGATACGACTGATGTACTACTTTCTGGTGGTGCTGGACATCGTATACTGCAGATATATTTCTACTCAACCAATAATGAATTCTGGATTGATGAAGTCTCCATACATCAGTCAGTCTCCAGTAATTGGGAATTGTTGCAAGATCAAGGTATATATGTATGTATACGAGTATGTCTATGTATGTTTGGAATTTATCAAAATGTTACCATGTACATATATTTATTGGAATATAATTATTCATAATTGTATATCATTCAATTTATAACCATGTCTTGTGTCTTCTGTAATCAGGTTACCTGAATAGTATACGAGAACCTCCAATAAGGCCCAATGGAGTGTACATTGATGATATCAAAGTAGAAAAATACCATTTTCCGTTTAATGACCTGTTTATCCCAGGAACGTCCACTATCAACCGAACCAAGCTGTCAAGTTTTCTGAAATATTCTAATGATTCTATGGCTTTCAGCTACGTATACTTCACACTCATTTATTATGTTCATTTTTGTCATGGAAATGTATCCTTGCCTCAACTCATTGTGTCTGGTGCTTGTGGAGAAGAATGTGTCTCAGTAGAACATGTTATTCTTGGTAGTACACCAATAGAAGGAACTTTTGATATATCATTCAAGGATAACCTTCTCAGAGAAATAGACATTAACGTTGAAACAGATGAACTAAGAGAGTATCTAGAAGAAGGCTTGGCTGGTTATAAATTTGCAGTTGAATCTATTGAACCAAGATGCCATCGAAGGGAATGGAAGATTGAGTTTTCCAACAAAGGAGGAGACCAACCAGCTTTGCAAGTCCATGTTCATAATTTGAGTTCAAGGGGTACATTAGTTACTGCAACGGTCCATGAAGATGTTCATGGAGGTATATTCTTTAGACCAATCAGAGGAGATATGTTGAGACAGCCCCATAGAGAACCACAGGTTAGATTTTGTGTGTATCTAAAGTAGTATATATCTCAGATGTTATTGGCTCTTTTTCCCTTCTTGGCTTTTACAAGGCTAAAGTAGTCTGACTTTTTATCAATTTTAAGCTTAATAAATTTATGTACTTACTTGTATCAAACTTTTATATAGGTTGAGGTGTTGATAAATAATATTCCTTCATCATGCCTCAAGAATATGTGCTCTTTTAATCACACTGATGATAAGACTCCCAAAGTGTTTGGTGTTTTCCCTTCTGGTGGATCAGCTGGAACTATTGTAACCATATTGGGAGAAGGTTTTTCTAGTGATGAGTCAGTGACAGTAACTATCGGCAAAGCTGTCTGTGAAATTACTTCAATAAATAGTTCTACAATTATGTGTACTGCTGGAAATTTCATTGCTGGTCCTCACAAGATCAATGTCTTGGTGTCCAGTTTAGGCTATGCACGTCATGAGGAAGAAAAAGTATACTTCTCTTACAGTCTAACAGTTGACTCTGTTAGTGCTAACTCTGGCAGTCATGGTGGTGGTACTGTCATTACTCTAACTGGAAATGGTTTTCCAGACATCCCAGATGTCTCCAAATCTTTCATTGATTGTCACAGATCCCACAAGCAAGTAGATGATGCAATCTTTGGGAAGAACTGTGTGCCACCTACAATAGATGATATGTACTTTGGAAATAATAGTAACTTGACCAACAGCACACATATAAAGGGAACAGGTTGTATGGATAAGCCATCCATTTTAGTTGAGGTTGCTGGCTATCCCTGTCTAATACTGAAATCAAACCTTTCTTGTGTTACTTGCCTATCACCTAAAAACTATGACTTTAGGGAAGACAGTTTGAACATTACTGTCACAGTTGGTGACAGACAGGTTTTTCTACCAAATTCATTCTCTTATGTAAATGAAAGCACACCATACTTGAATGATTACGAACCAATGATAGCCTCTGTTCTTGACGACATTACTGTAACATTCTATGGAGAATTCCCTGATATTGTTCCAGAAGTGTATTTCATTCAGTATGAAAACTGTAGCCAATCTCTTAAGTGTGAGGTTCAGATTTCAAGTAGAGACAACTTCACTTGTTCAGTTATGGGAGGTCAGATGGATCCAGGACATTATATAGCTTTGATCAATTTTCCAGGTTATGGTTATCCTGTGTACTGTTATGGCTCTATCAAAAACTGTTCCCATAGGGACCATCCAATAATACAGATTGAATTTTATGTCAGTCTTGTCTCCCCTTCTTATGGTTCTATCCTTGGAGGAACACAGTTGACATTAGCTGGGAAAGGCTTTCCTGTGAATAGAAATAATGATGTTTCTGTAAAAGTAGGAGGCAAGGAATGCAGCATTTTGTCTGTAAGCGCAACATCCATCCAGTGTTCTACCTCAGGATTACAGAAAACTCATCCAGTTCAACTTGTCTTTGGTAAGTTTATGGAGATTTAGTGCAATAGAGGTACCTAATATGTTTTCATACTTCTTTTTTTTAATTTTATTTATTGCAGATAGTACAAGCTTTGCTTGGAGTCCCTCTATATTAGATATTGAGGTTGGAGACACTGTAACATGGAGCTGGGACTATTCTCAGATTGGTGTTGATTTGGGATTGCATCAGCTTGAGCCAGGAAACGAGACCTCAACTCCACATTTAGATCACTTTAGGAGTGTGCAAGTAGCTGTTGGCTCATTTAAATACCGATTTGATATAGTTGGAATATACCACTACAAGAACTATCCCTTACTAGGGTTTGCTGACTTTTTTGGTGAAATAAGAGTTAAGCCTAGGTTACCTGTCCTGTCTGATATTCATGTACAAGTTGGCCGATTTTCAACTAGATTACCCAATGAAGGCATGTCCAAAGTTCCTTTTAATGAGACTGAAAACTTTGAGGTTTCACTATTATACCCTTTTATCTTCACCCTAAGAGACACACCTGAAGTAACAGCACTTTCCAGTTTTTGGACCAGTCCAAATGAAATGATTAAGTTCACTTTGGCAAATTTCATAGGCAATCTAACTTCTGCATCAGTTAGCCTTAAAACACTCAATGGTAGCAATTACGGATGTGACAAAATATTTTATTCTGGCAATATGATATCCTGTCAGCCAGATGTAAATGAGGAACCTCCAGTTGGAGTCCCACTAACACTATGTGTCAATGTTGTCCCATGTGGAAATGCTTTAATTGCTTCAGGTCAACATGACAGAATTACTTTCTATCCTGTCATTTCAGGAGTGTTCCCCTCATCTGTGTCCATTTTGGGTGGGGCCATCTTAACAGTAGATGGATATGGTTTCTCAGGGTATCCGTCAGTCATAGTAGATGGTTATCCTTGTCCAGTTCTTAGCTATAATTACAATTCAATCAAATGCTTGGCACCTAACTTGTCCATTAATGAAAGTAAAACTGTTGCAGTCAATGTCACGATTTCTGTATCAGATGATGAAACACCATTTACAGTGTCTGCTGCTTGCAGTGATGACTGCAGTGTTACATATTCAATTGAATCTACAGTAGTAGTAGAGTCTTTGGACCCACTTTCTATTCCTGGGACACCCAATAATTTCATACAAATTGAGGGTACCTTTCTGAATTCTAATATATCTATTGAAACAAACCCAATTACTATCTACTTTTTCCCTTATACTGAGGGCTTATCCTCATTGGACTATCTAACGATGAATGATTTATTTATGGATTTGGGGGACAAAGGTAAGAGATCTCTTTCTAATACACCCAAAAAAAGAAATTCAGATCTTGCAATGGATACCGTACCAGTATGCAAAGAAGTAGAATTTAACAATGGAACCCTGTATTGTGAGGTACCTGGGCTATCTGCTGATCAGTATGCTGTAATTGTTAGTCACAATGTTTTTGGTGACGCTTTAACACCAAATTACGCTATTTTAACCATCACAGTAGAGCTTGTGGTGGAATCAGTAAGTCCTAATGTTGGTAGCACTGCAGGTGGCACTGAAATAACCTTATATGGTGGAGGCTTCTCAGACTCCACTGAAGATATACTAGTCATTCTGGATGGTTCTATTTGTGATGTTAAATCAGTTAGTTTTTGTGAAGTCACCTGTGTTACGAGCCCCCATTTGGACGGTTTAGTGACTGGGGTAATTACAGTACTTGATACAATGACAGAATTTAGCTACAATTATTCTTCTGATGTCACACCTGTTATCGAGTCTATCAACTCCTCAATGGGTAACTATGGTGATGTTTTGACAGTGAATTTAACCAGAGTCAAAGCAGGAAGCAATGTCATTGTATTCATTGGACAAAGAAGGTGTGCTATAGATGATATAATGTATAGCTCAGGGGGAGCTGAGGTATTGTGTAGGGTGCCAGTTTATTTCGTTGGAACTCAGAATATAAAGGTGTGGGTTGATCCAGTAGGCTATGCTGTAGGAGATTTTACATTTGAATACATCCTTCTGCTGGACAGTGTTACTCCAAATGAAGGTAGCTTTGCAGGCCAGTCAGAATTGGTAATTACTGGCAAAGGGTTTGACCCAGCAGATGTAAAAGTATATGTATGTGACATTTTGTGTCCACCATCTCTTAAGCAACCAAGTGTAAGTGAGATTACTTGTATTCTGCCGACTATTTCTGATTATACTCCTGGATCAGGCAGAGTAGAGGTCTGTGATGTGATTGTGGCAACCAGGAGTGTTATGCAGACTTTGTACAGAGCCTTCAACTACAGTGACGAGCTGACACCTATAATTGAAGAAGTATCCCCAAAGCAAGGTGGTTCCGCTGGGGGGACTCATATAGTTGTCAAAGGACAAGGATTAGATAGTGCTACTGTTACTATAGCATCTGTTCCATGTGAAATTACCATGCAGAATTCTACCCACATTAAATGCAGAACCGGTGCCAGTCGAAGAACTATCACTTCTCAAGTGGTTGTACATGTAAAGGACAAAGGTGTGGCATATTCCACAGATCTGGCACAGACCACTTTCCGGTATGTTGATTTATGGAGTTCAGTTTACACTTGGAATGGCTCCCGACTACCAGAAGAAGGTAGCTTTGTGATAGTGCCCAAAGGTCAGACACTCTCTTTAGACATTGATACACCAGTACTGAAGATTCTTTTGATTGATGGCGGTACACTATTGTTTGATGATAACCAAGATGTTACTCTCAGAGCTGAAAACATCATTGTAGTCAATGATGGAATCTTTCAGGTAAATGGTATAGGTATTTATATGTGGTATGTTAGTGTGCTTCACTATTATCCCCAGAATGTTTAATATGTGCATTAACTGCATTAGATGAATTAAATGGTAGTTATATAATTTGTGATTATCTTTCTTTTAGGTTGGTACTGAAGAAAAGCCATTTTGTCATAAGGCAGAGATCATTTTGTATGGTAATGTATTGTCAACTGAAGTACCCTTATTTGGTGCCAAAACACTGGCAGTACGTCATGGCACATTAGATCTTCATGGCAAACCAGTAAATGTTACTTGGACCAAACTATCCAAAACGGCAGAACCTGGTGACACTAAACTTCATCTTCAAGAAGCAGTTGATTGGGAAATAGGAGGTAGAATAGTCATTGCAGCTACAGGCTTCAGTCAGAGAGAGAATGAGGAAGCTTACATAACTGGCATTGATGCAACCAGAACCATCATTACGATAGGGAGAATCCCTAGGCCAGATGAATCGCTACCTCTAGCAAATGTGGGTGTGATGTATCAGCATATTTCTGCCAAAGAGATTTATAATGGACAGATTGTTGATATGAGTGGTGAAGTTGGTTATCTAACTAGGAATGTAAAGGTAAGAGGTAATTTCAATGAAGAGTGGATTGAGCTTGTTGAAAATTGCCCAGAAGAGTTTAGAGTTGGCATGTTTGAAACTCAGACCTGCTTTAGAGGAAGGTTTGGAGCTGAACTTGAAACAGATCAATTTGGGTCTCAAATCATGCTTCACGCTAGAGAACAGGATCAACATCATGTGACTGGGAGAATTGAATATGTTGAAGTAACACATGCAGGACAAGCATTTAGACTGGGAAGGTATCCCATTCATTTCCATCTGAATGGAAATGTGTCTGGTTCCTATGTAAGAGGTTGCGGTATTCATCATACCTTCAACAGAGCTGTGACAATTCATGGTGTCAACTACCTTCTGGTAGAGAAGAATGTAGCCTTTAATGTTCTGGGTCATGCCTATTTCTTGGAGGATGGCATTGAAATTGGAAATGTAATACAAGATAATCTTGGCGTATTTGTGCGTGCATCAAGTAGCTTGCTGAATGTTGACATCACACCTGCTACCTTCTGGATTGTCAATCCCAACAACACTGTTAGAAGGAATGCAGCTGCTGGAGGTACCCATTTTGGTTTCTGGTATAGATTGGATCAGCATCCTACTGGCCCCTCTGCAACCACCAGTGTCTGTCCAAGGCACATTCCTATTCAAGAGTTCTCAGGTAATACCGCTCATTCCTTTGGTTGGTATGGTATTTGGGTATTTCCCTCCTATCATCCTCGAGCTGGAGGCTCTTGTTCATTTAGTGCCCCTTTTGAAAAATCCATCTTTTCTGATTTTATTGCCTGGAGAAACACACGTGGTGTGGAATTTACTGAAGTGGGGTCGTTACAACTAGTGGATTCCATTTTGATTGACAACATGTTAGCTGGTGTTGAGGTAGTTGACCTTAGCCAGACATGTTGGGGTGAAGATGGCCCTTTGATAAAGAATGTGACAATTGTTGGTCATTCAGAAGTAACTAGCAATCAAGAAGCTGACTTTTGCACAGAATCTGGAATTAAAACACCTAAGAGTGACTACTTAACTGTTTCTAATGTTACGTTCTATAATTTTGACAAAACACGTTGCCATGCAATCACAGCCTGTGCTCACTGCAAAGTATTCCAGGGGGGCTTTAGAACCAACTTTGAAGGCTTAAGATTTTATAATTCTCCTGAGAAGGTAGATTGGAAGTGGGAGCACGAACATGTTCACTTTGATTTGGATGGTACCCTAACTGGAAAGAGTCAGTATTCCCTCACTCCTTATCACTCAGCTTTGGATCCAATAAGCTGTCAAATAGTTACACTGAGTTCAACGAAGAATGATCGCCCTGACAGTGCACTCTGTAACTCAGGCATCAAACTACAAAGAGTAGCTTTTGACACTCTACTACCACCATCCCTTGACTTTAATTATCTCATAATCACTAACAATAAAGAAGGAGCCGGTACAACCAGAGTACCATGGAGACTTAAGAGGCTGTCCAAAATTCCAGGTCTCATGGCAGTACTTCCTCTGTGGAATCATTACAATCTTCATTGGGAGAACACCAGCTTGACTAACATCTCATATACTGCTAGATTCAATAAAATGACCACGGCTGATTATCTTTGGTTTAATCATCAATTCCCTCTCAAAATAGACAGACTGCTTATCAATGGTGTAATGACTGAAGCCAAAGACTCCATACCAGCAGCAGATGATGGGGAGAATGGAGACTGGCACTTCAGTGAAATTACCAAAACTGCCTATTATTTAATTGAAGGAGGCAGTGATGATGTCTGCACATCTGGTGCAGATAACACGATTGCATTTACTACGTACAAGTGTGAATACTTGGATTGTATTCCTCCACCTCCACCTCCTGAACCTACTCTCCCTCCACCTCCAAATGCTACTTTCTACTGGTCCGACAATGCTACATGGCCTGGAAAGGTACTTCCACAAGAGGGTGATGCTGTTTTTATCAATTGTAGCCAATATGTCATTTTAGATATTTCCATTCCAAGACTAAAATCAATTGAAATTTGTGGTGTGTTGAAGCTGGATAACTCATTGTCTCATATTATACAAACTGAAGTAATATACATTAAAGGAGGCAAGCTTATTGTTGGTGATGAAACTGAACCATTCCAAAACAATGTAACAATCATCCTGTATGGAAATACCAGTGAGTGATAGTAAAGCATGTGACTTTGTGTTTTGGGCTATTGACAGACTGTACTTCTGTATATGGGATATGTACATGTATTGAAGGTTGTTTTAGGAATCATGCATATTATCGTTTTATTCTGTAGCAACTCCTGAGTTTCCAGTACCACTAAAGGCACCGGCTGTTGGCAGTAAGGCCATTGGTGTGTTTGGGGAGCTAAGCATGTATGCCGATACACATGAAGTCACATGGACATTTCTAGCTGAATCAGTTTGTCCAAATGATTCTACCTTGGTTTTGGTTGAGCAGGTGACATGGCAAATAGGAGAAGAAATTGTAATTAGCTCAACATCCTATGAACCCCTTGAAGCAGAAACATTTACAATTGCTGATATTAGCAATGATGGTCTTACCATTACCATTGATGGAAAATTCCAATATGAACATATAGCCCAAGTTGGAGTAATTGACACCTTTCAGTATGCTGTTCGTGCAGAAGTTGGAGTTTTAAGCCGTAGGATTAAGATTGTAAATGGAGATCCAGATTTTAGTGATAAGGAAGCATTTGGCTGTAGAATGATAGTTGGTCATTTAGAGGAGAATGGCCTGTCATATGTTGGTAGAGCACAAATTCATGGAGTTGAGTTTGATGGTTGTGGGCAAAAAGACTACACCTTTATTAGGGATCCAAGGTTTGCTTTGGCTTTTCTAAATACTGGAGATGCAGGAAATGTTTCTTACGTTCGTAAGTCATCATTTCACGATGGATACAATGTTGGAATTGGGTCAAGTGGAACTGATTATCTGCACTTTGAAGAGAATATAGTTCATAATCAAGTTGGGCACTCATTTTGGTTGGCAGGTAAGGGATACATTTTGAAAAAGAATTTGGCTGTGGTAGCACTCTTCCCCGGGCTATACAGAGGAGCTGATGAACCAGAGAATTTTGACTATACAGCCAACTTTGAACTCTTAGGTGCTGAATATGTAACACTGTTAGATAATTCAGCAGCTGGTGGCCAGCGAGTTGGGTTCCGACTTAGAGGAGAACCTTGTGATGGAACTTCTTTAGAAGCCTGGTCCAGAAATATTGCCCATTCCACCCTCTTTGGAATTCTAACATCATACAAGGATGGACATCCTTCAGGGTGTAGTCTGTATAGAGAGTTCACTGCATATTCTTGCTACCATTTTGGTCTTTTTACTTATAGTGCAGCCAGTGTTGTGGTGCAGAGAAGTGTCTTCATAAACAATAAAGCAGCCATTCATACAAATGTGATTGGACCAGCAGCCTTATCACATCTGATAGATGACAAGAGTGTTACTGTTGATAATGTATTGGTCTCATCATACTTTCCATCACAAGCTGAACTGTGTAATAGTGATACATGTGAACGTGATAAGCAAGTGCCAGCAATATCTGCCCATCCTAAATCATTCAGTGGAATAACAACAAAATGGGGGAGACATGTTGGTATCATCATGTCTGCATTTACCTCAGGAGGTGGATTATTTCCAAAATCTTCTTTGCAGAGTATAATTACATATCCAGCAATTAATGGATCATCATTGTATAGAGATGTACTGTTTAATGGTTTCGATGTTATATGTGGAAGATGTGAGGTAGCCTTGATGACGAATTCCCGAGCTGATGATGCCATTCATCCAGTAGCTGTTGAAAGAATCAAATGGAGCAATAGTAACCCAAATCAATGTGGTTTGTACATGCATGAACCTCCACTGGCTCATGTCAATCCTTCAGACTGTGTTGATATGGACTGTGATGGACACAAGCATACCCTTGTCAAAGATATGGATGGCAGCTTTACAGTCACTGATTCTCCACGAACCATTGTAGCCATGGCTGAATTTGAATGGAATGGAGACAGAAGACGTGGATTTGGAGAATTTCGTATACCTAAGACTATGTTAACCAATCCAGATGGCTCACGCATTCCGATTGAAAGTATATATCCCTACCCTGGCATAGTCAGAGGAATTGGCAATGATCAGGACTGTACTTATAATGAAGCTTGGCGAGCTCATGAATGTATAAATTTGGATCATGTAATGTTAGTATTGGAGAGTCTTGACCCTGACACAGAAGTACGAAGACTATCACCTATTGGTATTGGTAGCTCTGGGTTTATAGATTTATTAAATGGACCACAAGATCATGGATGGTGTGGTGGCTACACTTGTCAGGAAAGAATTTCCACATTCTATGCAATAGTAGCCACTGGACTCCACTACTCAATAGCCTTAACCAGCACTAACCCCCAGCAGATGCGAATTCTTATGCTTAATGCTGATCAAGATGCTTCCATCATCATCAGTCTAATCTATTTTACGTCACAAAGGCTAGATGTGTATGTAAATGGAAACTTTGATAAATCAACAGGAGAGTATGAAAATGGTCAGTATGTGTCACCGAAGCTAAATGGACCAGTCAATGTTGATGATCCTCATGGAAGTAATTCTTACAGTCGCCCTCATAAAGCTATTACAGTCAACCTAAGAGGATCAAGAGAGATTGTCATCATAATTGCCCCAGTTATCCAACTTTCTCTTGAATTGCCTCCTATTACAGTGGATGAATTTTTTGAGGCCAATCTGATCCAAAACTTGGCTCTGCTATTTAACATTCCAAAAAGTAAGATTAGAATTGTAAATGCTGTAGCTGAAGACTCTTCTAGAAAAAGAAGGGAGAGTGTCACAGTTGTAAATGTTGAAATTGGGGAAGAAGCTATGACTACAGTTGAAAATACAACCAATTCCAGTAGCAATGTGTCCACTGAGGAGCTTACATTCACACAGTTAACTAATCTTACTACAGAAATAGTTAACAAAGTGCAGACTGGAGAACTGGCTGAAGGCCTGAATGTCACTATACTATCAGCAGATGTCCAGGAGCCCGAACCTCCGGCTGTGGATCCCACTGAAGGAGTCCGAGCTACTAATGGGACTGGAGGTCCTTTACCAGGTGAAGTAGATAATAATACCTTAACCTATTCAGATGTTCAACTGATGGAAGATTTGGAAAAACAAGCTGAAGAGGCCAAACCCACAACATATTCTATTCCTACCACCCTAGAGATATATAATGAGTTAGACTCCTCTGGTGTTGAGGGAGTTCCCTTTTCTAATCAGCCAAAATTAAGGATGCTTGATGGGTCAGGCAATATAGTGGAAAACCTAGGCTTTGGTCAAGCTTGGTTACTCACTTCAGAGATAATAAGTGAAGCTAGTCAGGAGGTTTTGATTCTAAATAATGTAGTACCATTTGTAAATGGCTGGGCTAACTACTCCGATCTAGCCATCTCCCATCCTGGAAGTGGCTATCAAATTCGATTTAGAGTATCTTATCCATCTTCTGCTACCTTTAGTACAGTGTCTTCTAACATTATCAATATAGAGGAGTTACCATTGAAGTTGGTAGTCACATCACAGCCAACTTCAACCTTTCCTGAAATACCTCTAAATAATGTCACTGTTGAACTGATAGAATTTAACTCTGGTATGCCTGTCATTAACCATGGATGGAGAAGAAGAACATGGAGTGTTGAAGCAACTATACTACTGGATGGTCAGTCTGTTGCTACTGTGAAAGTGGAGCTTTCAAATGGAAGGGCAACATTTCCTAATATCATTCTCAACACTACGGGTACTTATGTGATACGGTTTACAGCTATCACTGTTCCAGAAACACCTTCAACTGACGAAGGTTATCCCTCATATGTTGAAAGCATTCCCTTTGAGGTGAAACCAGCTGCTGTGGCTGAGCTGCAAATCATATTTGATGCTGATTATGATGTTGTAGTTGCTGGAAAGGAAGACAGTTTTATCCCAGCATTTAAGGAATTCATGGAGGTATGTATGTACATACGTATGTGTATGCTGCGGTAATTTTAGGTGTATTTGAAAAATTAAAATGACAAAGAATCATGCATACCTAAAACATTATACTAATAAATCAATAATGTACCTAGGTAACACTAAAATTTGTCTATGGACATGTATATATAGCACAAAAGATAACCTTAATTTTTAGTGCAGGTTGGTGAAATTTGCACATATTAGTTCTTTATTATATAGAGGGCAGTATACATTGACTGTTGTACCCAATATTCCTATTTGTGTGTAAATTTTGCAAGTTGATACCCTAATGTTTGTGCATGTATTGAATTACCTTTCAGTAAGTAGAAAGTACTGTACATGTGTACATATATACGTAGTAGTACATGTATGTATTTCTCTTTACTGTAGGTAAAACTTGATGCTATTGTTTTTGGCATCAAAGTAAGTAAAGGAAGCATCATTGTAGATTTTAGTGCTCTCTCTGAGGATGAGCAAAAATTAAGAGGAGCTTATGCTAATTTAGCAAGCCTTCCTGCCAACTCAATCTCCTTCTTATTTAATGGACAAAATTTAACAGCTTCTTCGTTCACTGTTGTTTCATTCGTCACCCTTGATCATGAGAGATCAACACCACCAAATATTTCAGTCATCCTTGCTGCAGTGTTGGGTAGTATTGGCGGGGTCATCTTCCTCTTGGTCCTTCTGACAATGTGTGGATTCTTCTGTTGTAAATGCAAAAGATCTACAAAGAAATACGATGAAGATTGGGAGTCTAACGTCAATCTTCAGAATTTCAATCCAGATGCACATAGCAGGCCGAGTTTGGAGGACCCACATTATGAAGAAAGTCCTTTGAAAAATTCTGCTGAAAGCTTCCAAATGATCTCCACAAAGACTTTTATTCAAGAGACACCATTAACATTTGCAAATCCTGAGGCTGACTCATCTGATGAGCCAAATATCTACACTGCAGTCACTGAAAGGTACATAGTACATTGTAAATATGTACCTATAACACCAAATTCCATTTTAGGATTAGTCGTAGTATTTGTGTACAAGACCTACAGTATATATAATGCAAATATATATGTATGCATACTGTTTTGACTAATCTATTTAATAGTTTTATTTATTTGTGTATGTAGTACAAAACCAGTGACTCTACATGGCAAAAGGGATGTTACCTATGAGGAAGTGAAACTCTGAAAATGTATACGCAATCAACATAAGCTGTATATTTCAAAAAACATATAAAGCAAACTGAATACATAAATTAGTGCTAGCTGTGTACATAACATATATATATAGGCAAAAATATCTGATTCAGTAGTTTTGTAGTTTATATATATACGTACATATATACGTATATTGCAACAGTGATCAATGCATCTGAATAGAAGTAACGAAGCGAGACAGTAATCATGCAAGTATATAATAAGGCTAAACATACAAAGGTGAACTAAAAGTTAATACTGAATCTATGGATCAATTAAGCACACCATCCCTATTTCTAAGCATGGCTTCCTATATAATTAAATGTATAATGGGTGATATGCTGAATTATGGTATGGGTATACGTAATTATCACCTTAAAAATCAACAATAAATGAATTTTTAGCTTTTTAATTTAATTTTTAACTAACAAATTTATTGCAAATAAATAATAGCTCCAAGGAGTTATAACAGATACAGGCCTACTTCCTGTTTTCCTCATTTTCTTATATTCTCCCCGTGAATGTAAAATGTGTATATATGTGTATATAACTATCAAAAAGGATTAAATATAATGCACAATGTATGCAACAGTGACTAGTACATCTGGAAAGGTAGAGAAATTAACAAGAGAGGGATATATGAGGCTAGAATTATATAAGTTCACTGGCATATATATACATCGCTTATTATCAATATGTTACTTGTACAGCTTCATGTGTTTTGTATTTTGCTGTTCATACTCATTAGTATCTATAGACTATAGACTATCTATAGACTAAATTCTATAATGCCTAATATAGCTGAGCTAGCTACTAGGGGGCATTCAGTAATTACTCTATAGCATAACAGGATAATATGATATTGTTATGAAGTGGATGCTTTTAAATTCAACTAAGCCAAAATGTTTATGCAAACCTGCCTAGGAAGATTCGAAGGAAAGGCATTAGGGGGCTATATATATAGATCATAATAATAACTCTACACTATACGGTGAGCGTTGTAAGTGGTGTCCCTTGTGCCCCACGCAGAAGTATATATGTCTCTTTATAGTAGCTATAAAATGACTTGTTAACTACAGCATGTATATGGTTTTAATATAGAGGTTCAAAGTTCAACCCCAAAATCTAAGGTCTAGTAGTGCATCATATAGTATACACGACAAGTTAGCTTGGCCATACATTATAAAGCGTTACCACATGCTCCCTCGTTATAATTGATGTGCAGATCTACTCCATAATACACTTTGTTAAACTGTCAACCTAACATTGAATTGCAGCGGTGCATGCAATATGTTTTTCTGTGCGTGCATATGGACGTGTACTTCCGAATGCCCCGAGGAATAGTATAAGTCCGAGTATCAAAATTGAATTAGATAATAACGTATAAATTGAGGTTCTGCATGTCTTGCAGTCTTAGAGATTTTGTAAAAAGCGTTATATAAGCCGCTGTTCATTTGCTCCTAGACAAGGTCATGAACACAACGTATGGTATGTTGTATGTCTTCAAGTTGTTCTGGAATTATTGCCGATCAGATAAAGAATACATCTTGTTTTTGGTGATTTTTGTCGTCTTGGATGATCGTGGGACGATCACTGGTTTCTGCTTAATAGGACGTCGGTCTCCCAGCCAAAGGACTCCCCGTGGGTGCGTTTTTTACCATTCGCCCAGCGTGGGGGGGTCCGTTTTTGGAGTGGGTGCGAATTTTTCCTGATAGACCCAAGCATGCAATTTAAATATCTCTATTATGCTTCGCGGTCCGACCGAAGCGTGAAACCTCTAATAAACAGCACTCATAGGATTTCAGCTTTTAAAACATGGCCATATATAGTATAAAACCTCCAATATGGTAACGGGTATCAGCCCGTTTAATTTGCTGCTATGCGCGGGTATACGTGCGTTTGAGGTACATATCATTATAGTATCAGCACACGAACCAGAACATTTGTGTTCCTTTAAACTAATTAATCATCATTTAATGAGAAACCAGCAGTTTTAATTGAAAATTATTGAAAATATTGAAAATGTGAACAAATTAGTAAATCAACATAACAATGTGTAGATATATATTCAGCAAATTTTAATATGTATATATAGGATACAGAGTTAAGAGGCTTATTATTTTGGTCTTTGTCTTGTATGAAAATCTAGCTCAGAGTTGCAAGTAAGCCTATGATGCAATTTAGTATTACATTCTTTTTCATTTGCAAATGATTTGCATACATATATACAATTTAGCATTTAATGTCAACATATTATATATTGTAACTTGCACTGTATATATTTCTCTTCGTAAAAACCAAGTTAATTTGTTTAAGAGACCCAGTATAAATTAGTTTGTTAATTGATTTGATTGAATTGATTTATACAATAACAATGAAATCAATCCCACCAAATTCGCATTAACACTGTGTAGGCTTCAAAATGCGTATTAACAGTTAATTTGCATCACATGTGTTGTGAATGTACTTAAATTCTTTTGGTAATGCTGTATTGGAAGATACGAGCATTTTAACACTATTATAAATAATTGAGATATATAGGTATATAGGATTACAGGACTTAATCATGGGAGATCAAAAGCATCTGTCTGGACCCTGGATGTGCCCAAAACAGCAATGGCATTTCAGTGTCAGTTCAAGTGGCATCTCAGACCAGATTGTATATAGCCACAATTCCTTTGCTTGAGGGTGACACCATCAGGTTTATTGCCCTCAGAGCAATGAATTCCCACAGGTTCCAGATGAGAGGGGATCCTTGCTGTGGTTAGGGCTTGATTACTGAACCTATTCAAGACTGCTTGGCGTAGGGGTCCTTCCCAACTTTTCCTGCAGCTGAATACGCCTTTTGGAGGCCCTGCATGGTGGTCAACTTGAGAGCCACAATGTTGGCATGGGTGAGGGTGACAGATGGTTGTTCCCAAGCAGATTCCCATGGTCAGCCTGATTACCTTATCCTCCATTCTGAGACCTACAGGGGCAATCGGAGGGGGGCTTCAGCCAAGTCCCTGACTACCCCCTGAAAGCGGCCAGGAGGTGTGCCCTCTGGATGTGAAATCTGAGGATTCTTCCAGGAGGGAATTTTAAGCCTTCAGGGCCAAGATTTGAGGGGAGTTCCAGGATTTTTGTTTGGGGAGGTAGGGGATCTTCAATGTGGCCCAATTTCCAGGATGAAAGAGCTGCTTCCCTGTGAGGTGGAGGTGCACCCTTCAAGATGAGAGGGAGTAGTTGGTGTATAAGGAGAGCGGAATCAGCAGCTGAGGCCAAAAAGGCAGAAGGTGCAAGCATAGCTACGCTGCAAATACCCAGTCTCCCTGCCTGAATTGGGAGGTAGGCCTGATTCCATGCAGAGTTTTTCAGAGAAATGTTTAAGAAGTACTGTTTATAAGACATACAATACTTTGGGGATGCTAAGGCATTCCAGTCATGCGTAGCCAGAACCTGCAATCTGTGGCCTAGGGTCTATATAGGGAAAGCACTATAGATTGGAGCATGCTGTCAATGCTCTTAAAGGTTCCTATTATAGGGGGCCAAGGAGGGAGACCTTGCCAATACTGAAGTCTGGGTAATTTTCAAGTCTAGCATACCTGGTGAAATCGTCTTTGGCAATTGCCTCTGACTTGCTGTGGTTAAGGACTAGACCCAGTTTCCCAGCTTCTTCCTCAATCAGTCTGAAATCCTGGATCATCTCCTCGAGACTCCCACCTATAGGGTTCCATCGTCCTGGTACCAGATGCTCAGTCCTAAGTTCATCTTGGCCACAATGAACTGGATAGTAAAAAGAAGGGGGCCCAAAGAGTCACCCTGTTGAACCCCTTCAGATGAAAGGATGTGGCCTCTCCATGTAAAAGAGAAGATGGGGAGCCATAAGCTGACAAGATGAGTGGTATATACCAGCTCCGGGATGTTCTCTTGAACAGCGAGGAACATCTTGTCATGCCAGAGGCTCTTTAAAACATTCTTGAAGTCTATATACCTTCAAGATTAGGTGGTCATTTTTAAGGTAGTAGAGGTATGAATGGGCTAAGTGGAGTGCACCTTCTACGCCTTGAGGTGTACCAAAGCCCAGCTAATAAGACCTCAGATAGATATATACATAATGATTATATGCCATATACCAGAAATTTAAAACCTCAGTTAATAATTATGCAAGGACTCCAAATGTGGTAAAGATAATTTGCAGTATACTATATCCAATATTCATATATATTTATATACGGTAGACGTCAAAAAACGTTAACGTTTGGTTTCGTTCCTACGAAAACGGTGTGAAGACGATACACAACGATTGATCGTCTTCGAAAAACGATCATCTGTACTTTCGAAAGCATGCGAAACGGTCTTGCGTAGGAACGCATGTACGTGAGAAACGCTTCGTGTTAATTATAGTCCAATTGTAAAGTATTTCACAAGTAAGCTAAACAAGTATTAACGTGTTTAACAGTTATTTA
This sequence comes from Chondrosia reniformis, assembly GCA_947172415.1. Classification (NCBI taxonomy): domain Eukaryota; kingdom Metazoa; phylum Porifera; class Demospongiae; order Chondrillida; family Chondrillidae; genus Chondrosia; species Chondrosia reniformis. The sequence goes on along the minus strand of OX359195.1, from coordinate 2,905,126 downwards.
CAACTTACGTCGGAACGCAAGCAATAGACGATTGATCGTTTTTATTCATTTCGTAGGCCTATAATATGGACAATAAATATGCTTTGGGACGAATTGAAGACTAAGCCGAAACAAAACGGTACGCCGTTCTGGCTTAGTCTTAACGAACGAAACGTTAACTTTTTTTGACGTCTACCGTATGTGACCATTTCTCAATGTAGTAGTTGCCGGTTATACAAAAGTGAAATTGCATATCGAAGAGAGTATTATAATACATATACGTGTAACCGTGGTGATTGCACTTAGTAAGTAACAATTTAAAAGTCTACGTACAATTCTATAATCATACATTACTATATACACTCATTCGTAAAAGCATAAAATTTATAAACCACTGTACATGTGTCATATTGTTATGTTCTTGAACAAATATTATATCACTAGTAACTGAAATGCTATTCTGTTATAATAAAACACAGTGTAGGAAGATACAGAACTGTCTCCTACTACAAGTCAGTCTTTAGGGATTGTTGCTCTGGTTACAGTGGAAGCAGTACTTGTTATGGTAACTAGACAGAATATGTATTAAGAATCTATACATGTGCATATTAAACCTTCCTTATATAATTAGATATCAATGAGTGCAGAGCAAACAGTGACCCGTGTCAACAAAACTGTCATAATACTTGTGGTAGCTATACCTGTAGCTGTAATTCAGGTTACAGACAAAGTGGTAAAAATTGCTATGGTAAGTATTTTTGCCATAATCAATACACCATTTTTCTTACATGCTATCTTAAAGTTTAAAGTATATAAGGCCTATAGGGAAGTAAACCTAGAGAGCTTTGGGTGCTGTGGATACAAGAGGTTTCTGTTTTCCTTCTTCTCCACTGCATGGGCCAGACAGCTGGGAATTTCACCTTTTTTCAGTGATCCTGGGAATCTGTCGTTTTCTTGATCTTTTGTGAGTCCTGAAATCTATATCTAAAGTAAATAAAAAACATTTACAAAAATGATGTAGGAATAGCAGTGTTCACTAATACATCTGCAAGACAGTGATTATCTTTGTAAAGGTTCATCTTTTGACTTTTAGAGCGTCTAGAGACGCAGTTTTTTCGATTCTTCTGTCTGCCAAACGTTTCGACCCTGGGGGTCTTCTTCAGTGACTGGTGTTGGCCTTCAAGGTGTCTTCATTTATAGGTATCTTTTCCCGCCATTTTTGATTACCTCATCAGTGATGTCATTGGTTACATCATTTCTGGAGGAAGGAGAGGTGAAGGGAGTATTCATAATAAAGGGTTTCCAACCACTTCTTAGTACAATTCCTTGATCTAAGTTCATTCTTACCTGACATTGTTGGATCTTCAGGGCTTCCTTAATTCTTCTTCTGTACCAGTTCTCTTCCCTCTCCACCACTCTGGCTTGGCTCCACTCAATTGGATGGCCAGTTTTTAGGGAGTGAACAGCTAAGCCATTGTTCACATCCCCCATCCTGACGGCACGTTTGTGCTCTGCCATCCTGACTTTTAGTGTTCTTCCAGTTTCTCCAGTGTACACTGCAGGGCAACTAGAACAGGGGATCTGGTAAACGACACCTTTAATATCCATGGTATAGGCTGGGGTTGTTTAGGCCTAGATAGGATACTCCTCAGTGATCTCTGCTTTGTGAAGATGGTTTCGATGTTCATCTTCCGGCATGTTCTGGAGATCATTTCACTGAGGCCTTTCACATATGGAATAAAAAGTTTACGTTTACCATCTACCCTACTTCCCTGGTTCCGTTGTCTCTTCTTCATGTGCCTAGCAGCAACCTTACTGGGGTATCCGTTGGCCTGGAGAACCCCTTTCAGGTGCTCTTTTTCCTCTTGGAGGACACTGGATCCAGCATCACAGATCTTTTCCGCTCTGTCCCTGAGGCAAAGGGCAATGCCAGCTTTCACCCTAGGATGGTGATGAGACGAGAAGTGAAGGTATCTATCCGTGTGGGTTGGTTTTCTGTACACGGATGTACTCAAACTTCCTTTGTTCTTCTTCACTAGCACATCAAGAAACAGGATAGAGCCATCTGTCTCCTCCTCCATGGTGAACTGGATGTTTCTGTGTCTTCCATTGAGGAAAGACAGAAAATCCTCCAACTGATCCCTACCTTGGCTCCAGATGACAAAGGTGTCGTCTACATAACGTAGCCAGAGCCTAGGTTTGGAGCCAGCCTCCTGGAGGGCTTCGTTTTCAAACTCTTCCATGAAGATGTTTGCCACCACTGGAGAGAGAGGAGAGCCCATGGCTGCCCCATCCTTCTGCTCAAAGAACTCATTACCGTACTGGAAGTATGTTGTCCTAAGACAGAGTTCTGTGAGCATTGTGATGGTGGGAGGGTCCAGAGTGGTCCGGTCTGATAGGGTGTTGTCTTCCCTCAGCCTCCTATCAATGATCTGTAAGGAGAGATCTATAGGTACCTTAGTAAACAAGCTCTTCACATCAAAACTGATTAACTTATCTTCATTCTCTACTTGTAATCCCCTGATTTTCTTCACAAAGTCCTCTGTCCTCTAGATGCTCTAAAAGTCGAAAGATGAACCTTTACAAAGATAAGTTAGAAGAAATCCTTATTCCAAGACAGTGATTATATGATAATACAGAAGTTGCATGTATACTATAATTTAAGTAATTTAACCATACACTTCTGTGTTTGGGTGCACTAAGCTGAAGTAGGAATGGTGCGCCCAAACACAGAAGTGTATGGTTAAGTTTCTTAAATTTCAGTATACATGCAACTTCTGTATGATTATCCTTATCATATAATCACTGTCTTGTTTCGATACTTTTTGCAGATGTATTAGTGAACACTGCCATTCCTACTTCTAACATCATTTTTGTTAATGTTTTTTATTTACTTCTTAATATTACTTGTTTTAAATTGATTTGAAAGTTTTCTTGGCGAAAATCTCGATATAACCTCTTAGACAAGAGAAATATGCCGAAAACCATGATCTCTTATTTAAAAATGGCGGCCGAGAAGACCACAATTTTCGCTTTTCATAATTAACCTGTTTCCTGTAGAGCGCATTCAGATTTAGGGCTGTCTATTCCCTAGTTTGGAAACATTTATAACGATTTATAACTTTAAATGCATTGTGAATGGTCTAGATCTGTGTTTGTGCAGTATTTTTCCACACCACACGTATATACATACATATAAGAAAACTGACAAAGCAGTTTGGTTTCTCACTCATGATAGTGCTGAATACATTATTACCCAAAATTTATATATGGGTTTAGTACCTTGCAGGTAACCATTTAGAAATTATATAGACAAAAACAACTGCTGAGGTTAAACCTCCTACGTATATATACCTTCAACTTCCTCTCCATGCAGTTAAATATAGAAACTACTATCCATATCTATCAAGTTGTAATGAAACCTAAGACAGGCGTCTTCTAATTTTAGTTATGATTTGATGATGTGTGTAATCATAGAAGTGTGTATAATATACTGTATATAGTCACTTTAATTTATAGTATAATATATGCCCCTTCTATTTAGTTAGTCTTCTCACAAAATCACTGGCCTTTGTTGCTGTTTTTCCAGCTAGTTATATTACTATTGCAAGCACTAGTACTGCCATTCCCAATACGCTTCTTATTATTATCAGTGATTGCCTCTCAGTTATCCGAGATATAAAATATCTATATCAAAGTACTAGTAAACTTTGCATGGTATATATAGTGAATTGGAAGGATTGACTGCCTTCAACTCATTAATCCATCACAATTGCAGCTGAAATGCATAAAAGTGTAGGTGGAGTTTAAAATCCAAGCAAGACCTTGTATTCACAATGAAAATGCATGGAACTTATAGTGAATGAATTTAAGAAATAATTTTATGCAATAAATAAATAAGGGAGATGAGAAAACTAATCATAAATATATACATATAAAATAAAAACAGTATTAACATAAAATGGAAGTTATATAGTACATTCCTTGTGCAAAATCAAAACAATACTATGTATATATAGTTTGATATATACCCTGTTGCCATAGCTTGTTAATTGTTGGGAATACTCTGGATATACATGTGTTTATCTCATTGGTCACAGATATACCCCAAGAAAAGTCAAACAGGATGTGAATGAATTAGTCACCTTTTACACACTACACAAAGCTAATAGTATTCATTGCTTGGATTACTGAAAATCAATCATCACTAGCTATAGGGACAACAGGGTATAAAAGAATTATAGCCCATGGACTCAGATGTCTGCCAGAATATATATAATTACTCAGCCTCATGCAGCTTTGCCTTGGACTCATATTATATATATTTCTGTATGGTTACTGTCCTTGCCTCTGGGCTATTTAATACAGATCATTACTACTAACTCTTCCATGTAGGGAAATATAATACATTTGATCACATATAGCCTTTTTACAGGAAGTACATTATTAAGTGTATATATTATATTCTTTCACTTATAGACATCAATGAATGCAGTCAAAATAATGGTGGCTGTGAACACATGTGTAGAAACACAGCTGGTAGCTATTACTGCCAATGCAATAAAGGTTATGCATTAAATGCTGACCAAAGAACATGCAGAGGTAAAAATCAATTACAACAGCATAATATATACGTACGTATACAAAAACTAGGGTTCAACAATGTCTATATATAAGAGAAAGGCTAAGTTAAAACGGGATTGTAATGTATATATACAATGATCCATTTTAAAAGCAAATAACATTAAAATGAATAAAATGCATGTTTATAACATCAATCTGCATATATAATTAATTTAACTTTGTGCATGTATATATACGTATATATAATATATAAAATTAAATCTTTCTTACAGATATAGATGAGTGTGACATAAACCTCGGTGACTGTGGTCACATTTGCAGGAATGCAATTGGTAGTTATTCTTGTCAGTGTTATCTAGGATATCAACTTAATAGTGATAGAAGAACTTGTAGTGGTAAGTTCAATAATATCATGTGCTGATGAAATGTTCTCAGCTTATTCTAACTATATATCAAAGTTTTCTTTATGCTTGTTTAATATATAATGGTATAACAAATCTCTGTATATATGTGTAAATGTTTACAAACAAGATATTGAAGAATGCAAGAGAAATATCAATGATTGTGAGCAGATTTGTAGGAATACAATTAGTAGTTATTATTGTCAGTGCTATCAAGGCTATGCACTAAATACTGACAGAAAAACCTGCAGAGGTGAGAGCTTGCATAACTAACATGACAGTATTAAAATGAGTAATATGATATATACAAAAAGACCAATTTAAAATTTATGATTATAAAATGCAGTAGGTGTACATGTACGTACTTGCAATTGTGATGACAAGTGTTCAAATGAGAGAGAGGGATGCATATGTTGTATATTATATATAGGTATGTAATTTGGCTCCAATCAACTATATCATCTTGTACCATTAAAAGAGGTTTCTGTTCTTTGCTAATTAAAAAAAGAAATTACTATATATATGTGTATATCATAATGTAATATTTTTAAGGAGAGGATAAGTATGGAAGCAATTAGTAATAATTTACTGCCAACCACATTTATACATATTCTTTCATTTTTAGACATCAATGAGTGCAGTCAAAATAATGGTGGGTGTGAACACATTTGTAGAAACACAGTTGGTAGCTATTACTGCCTATGCAATGAAGGTTATGCATTAAACGCTGACCAAAGAACATGTAGAGGTAAAATTCAATTACAATAATTACAAGAGTATATATATAAAAACTCAGGTTCAAAGATATCTACAGTTTATATATTCAGGGTAAAGCTTAAGATTGTAATGCAATTATATACATGGATCCATGTTAACATTCATGTCAAGGTTTAGGAAACTATTTATTTACAAGCTTGATATAATAATTAAATTAAATAGGTTTTCTTTCATTATTATAACTTCAGGTTTAGATATGTCATATAATTTCTACTTTCAATTGCCTTGGACACCGCCAATATAAATTTGCTTCACTTGTGTTTGTGTTACATTTTGTGTATACAGTGGAAACTGTCTAACACGAATTATATATCACTTATGTGAACAAAACTCAGAAAACAGAGTCCCCAAATACAAAAACCACCATTTAACACAAATATATATGTTAACGCTAAAAAATTTGGCCACTTAACTGTCGATTTAATGGAAACAAAGACGAAAGAAAAGTTTTTTATTTTATTTGTAATTTTTCACATTGAAACTTTCACAAAGACAATGCATATGACTACACATAATGACTACTTTTTACCTGGAACTGTTTGAATTTTTTACAATATTATAGCAGTAATATTAATATATTGTTTAACAAGAATTATACTGTTAAAGGAGTGCTACCCAGTTTCCACTGTATACATACGTATAGTCCTCACCTCTGCATTGGATATCTATATACTATTACATATGGAAATATTCATATACGTATATGTATATACACACAGAAGAGGAAATCATTTCTATAATTATACCAGCATAATTTATAAAGTCTTGATTTTATATCATTGTTGTATATTTAGATGTTGATGAATGTAATTTAGAAATTGATGAATGTCAGCAAGTATGCATCAATGAAATTGGATCATATAGATGTAGCTGCTTTAGTGGATACAATTTGAATAATGACACAAGAAATTGTACAGGTGTGTTTTTATTCTTTTCTTGATGGGGATCGAAGTCCTATAAAATTATAATCATTATAATTATAGTGGTTTTCTATATATATTGTATCATAGCCTAAGCCCTTTACATTGGAATTGTGCAATTAACTTGTTAGAATTAACTGAAAGCTTAAGAAACAACTTAGTGTAAATATGTGGTATCAAAATTTTTATCATATATTTGTATAAATATTTTAATCAGTCTTTATATAAATATTATTAATATGTTCTGCATTCTGTGTTTTAGCTGTTATAGTATCTGAGAGTATTCTTGGCCCAACACTTGGAGGACTTACTGCCTTTGTATTCTTTGTTACGATCATCTTAACAATCAGCATAATAGCAATTTTTGTTCTGAGAAGGAAACTATTGTATAATGCAACTGATGGTATGTGTAAATCGCAAAATAACCCGAAGCTATTTGGTATATAATTAATTTATGGGACCTGTTTTCATAGGAGACAAGGCAATCAGTGAAAAAGACAAAAAATCTGAAATTTTATGCGAAGAAATTGATTTAGTTCTGTCACCTGCTTATGGTGCTCTTCCTAAAATCTCCGAGGAAGGATCCATAGTTGAGGAGAGGCTTAGTATCAAGGAGGAGAAAGATTGTGATAAGAGTGTTTATGAAAATGCTACATTTTAGTTATTGATTTCCTTTGGACCTAGTTTTGCTTGATTTGACTCTGCATCACACATGAATGTGCTACAACTGTAAGACTGCTATGTATATACTAATTCTAAGATCCATAAGGCAATCCAGAGATGCTGAATACCAAGGAGGAGAAAGATTGTAAAAAGAACACGACAATGCTATGTTTTAGTTTTCACTTTGTTTTGTGCAATCACATTTGACCTCAAATATGAATAAAGTGGTGTACCTTCAGTTCAAAGACATACATGATTGTATATATACTACTCTTGGCACTGTATACAGTATATGAAACAGTTATCTATATAGCTGTCTATTCCGATATTAAGGATAGCCATTATTATATGTTTACTAAACAGAAATGCCACTTTCAAAGGTCAAGGGATGGCCTGCCACAGTAGGAGGCTTAAAATATAAAAGTCAACATTTATATACACACTAAACAGTCTAGTCTGTTCATGAATCTAATTTTCTTTTTTAATTGTTTTTGTTGAAATGGTCTGTTAATTCAAAGTTGAAGAACTCCCACCCAATGCCGGTGGCCTGTTACGCCCCTTTATATGCTGAGCTTGAGGGTGCTTGCAATTGTCTTCTGGTGCATAGTTGATGATGTATATGTATATACAAAACTCCACTCACTTGAATTGGCGAGTGCATGACTCATGCAACTGCTTGATATTTTTGTACATAAAATCTAGATGATGTCATCACTACAGTCCACTACAAGGTGTCCAATTGTAGCAGTGTGCAGTTGACCAAACTGTCATTTCTGAGACAAGCATTTTGAATATCACAGATGGTCAACAAACCAATGCTACCTCCATCTTAGATATAATCACCTTGGCAGCCCATCATGATCACTATGGATACCACCTGGTATACTCTCATTGCAGGAGACACTTAGCTAGCTACTTGGTAACCATGACAGCCAGTCTCCTCTCTGTAGTAGCCACTTTAGATGTCACTCTCTATGCAGAGCATCCAAAAATAAAGGTATCAATTGTGGGTGGAGATTATCGGCTCCTCCCCGCATATCCAAAGATTGTACTGGATATCAGTGAATCAATAAATTTCAGATTATAGAGGAATCGGATTGGGAAGATTCCACTTTATTCAATTTTATGAAAAATCCACTTTTAAATAACTGAAATGTGGGTCAGCCTTGTGTGGGTGTGTCCCTGCCCTCAGCTCCTGGGGCCCCAAGGGTTGGGCAATATATGTTTACTGTACAGGTATACAACATATTTAGACAAAATTTCTATCGAAACTCTCATTGAAATTGTAATGGCAACAGCAGTCCATGTGGGTGGAGTTAGAATACTCTCAGTTGGAAGGGGAGAATCCTTTGTTTTGTCTACTGATGAGGTTGTTACATCAGCTGTGGCCTTGACACCAAAAGTGGATGTGGTCAAGGGTAGCACTTCTGTTAGAGTGGCTCACTTCACACCAACTTTAATTCCCTGCATGTCTTGTAGGACACACCACACAGAGTCTCTTTCATTAGAGAGTGATCACCCTTGGAAGCTATCTCAGTCGCAATTAAAATTGTAACTTTGTTGCTTTCAAAGTTTGAGGACACTCTTCTAAAGACACTTGAAAGTTTACAGATTGAAAAATGTAAAATATACTTAAATTTAAGATTAGATTATGTACATAAATGTATTCACTTTTGTGAAGTTTAATTTTACCCTATTGCCTATAACTTGTCCTGATGGTTACTATGGTTACCTGTGCACTGAAGTACTGTATGTGAATGCATCAATGTAGTCAGCTGTGATCATGAGTGTATGTACCTGTCAACCCTGGGCCACCTGAAACACAGGTATGTACATGTGTTTTAACCATATTTGGGGAGTGTGACTGTGATCCTGGTTACCATGGCAACACATGTAGCCAAAGTATATAGGTCCATACATATTAGCTTTAGTAGTGCCAAGGGTTTGTACTTTAGCACTTTATTTATCTATTCGACTGCTTTGTCTTATTCAGTTTGGCGATTTCGAAGTTTTTCGAAGTATCCGATTTTACCCACCTTTACTCTATACTTCTATACTTCCGCATTATAGAGTTTTGCTGATCTTGCAAAAAATTGTACAGGAAATAGCTATATAGAAAGACAGAATCACTAATTATATATTCATGTATGCATTCCATTTTCAAACGTCGACAGCTCGGTGTCTCGGAGAGAGGCTAAGAGGACAAGTATGTTTGGTAAGTGAATTTGGGCGTCATTTTTAATAAAATTGCTTCTCTTGGAAAGAAAGAAATAGCCTGAAGCTATAATGAATAACTTCAAGTCAAGTACGTACAAATCAAGCCCTTAGAAGAAGAATTTAGCAAACCTTAGGATTATGTAGCGATATACGTAAGTAACAACAAATCGGCTCCGATGCTCGATATACTGATGTAGCTATGTATATTGATTCGCAAAGGTCATCATTAAATCCTTTTTATTGGCATTTTACTAGTATACAGACCTACTTCTCCCCCAAACACTCCAGCTTCCCTCCAAAAATTTACCCAATTGCAACATTTAAAAATGGCATAGAGAAGCCAGTAGTAGATAATTACAAACTAGTTAAGAAGTTTAGATTACCTGTTGCACTGTTTTGTTTGCATGTGAAGCCCATATATACAAGAAAAATAAAACATTTAAAAATGAAATTAGAATAGGGATGGTAGTGCTTCCAACAGTCTAGCAAATCTGCAAAAGTAGCGAAACAAGAGAATGATCATGTGGCAAGGATAACCATACAGAAGTGGTATATATATATACTGAAATTTAAGTGACTTAACCTACACATCACTTCCATGTTTGGCCGCAACCACGAGTAGGGATGGTACGCCCAAACATGAAAGTGATGTGTATGGTTAAGTAGATGTGCTATAAGTAAGCACTCCCATCCCTACTTCTGTTACTATTTTAAAATCTTGTATATAGTTAGGTCACTTAAATTTCACTTTTAAAAGGCATTGCTATAGATGTAGGGATGTCAGTACTGTAACAGTTACAAGTACATCCGTGGAAAAGTAAAAAATAGTGATTAAATGACAAGGATATAGAGCGTTCAGCATTGTAATGTATCAATACATGTATATGTAAACTTGCAATTGTTGTGCAGGTCATAAAGCTAAATGGCTTATTAAAGTAGCCTTTTTCTTCAGCCTGTGCACATATGGAGTTCAAAGTTGCACGTAAGTTTTAGTATGCAATTTAATTAATAGCTCTTTTTCTACTTTACATGTAAGTTTTTTTACAGTTAACTTGTTTTAATCATTTCTTATGATTCCAGTATAGCTGCCAATATTACAGAGAAGTATATATATTACACTATACGTATATGACTGCTATAAGAATAATTACAATCCTAGACTTGGTTACAACACTGCATGTATTTATAATATTTGTCAAAATTATTTATGTGACTACATACATGTTTATATATTTGTAAATGAAGAAAACAGGAGATTCTATATATATATATATATATAACTGATGTATTGTACATTAAATACATTGAAATTACAATGCAATAAAACAAAATTGAAACGATAACCCCTACTGTAACCCCTACTGTACAAATGTAGTGGAAAAACAAAATATGAAATTCTTTTGTCGCATTTGTGACTCTAAGTTTTCATGTTAATGGTATAAAGTTTTACATGATATTGAAGGCATACAGCTGACCAATATAAAATATCTCCACCTAATAGAGTGACCAATTGCAATACAGGTTTAAAAATTTTTGCTAATAGATAAATATTTCTTTTTGAAATTACTGCACAGGTTCAGTATATAATGTTTTGGCAAAAGGTTCTATATACTGAGCTCATTCTAAGAATTAGATGGAAGGGACGTGCCCCTCACTGGTAATCACCTTAATTGAGGTCCTGATATACCATGGCCCACTGATAGTCTCAATCATCTGATACATCTGATTAGTGAATTCAGCAAATAAGACTTAAGCTGATCATATATCTGATTGTGTTCATCATTTGACGTTGGCTGATCACATTGCATTGCCAGCAATGACGCAAGTGTCTTTTACGTAACATCAGCTTCCTTTCCTATTCCACCTGATACTGCAAAAACAAGAAGTGTGAAGGAGCCATGTTCAACTTCGCGTATATGCTGCTTGTAGTTTCTCTGCTTTTCTTTTTCCACTTGAAGACACAATATGCAGCATGAGGTTAAGTTTTAGCAATGCCATATATGTAAGTCCCTCAAGCTCGACTATCCAACCCTTATAACTTTGGCTGATGTAAACAAATCTTCTGGTGCAATGAAAGAACCCAAATATCTTCTTCCATTGGTTGTGACATTAACTCCCTTTTCACTGAAGATATTTTTTGCAGATGACTTTTCTTGAAAATAAGCCAGGTCTTTAATGGATTCACAGAATATCCATATTTTGGCCCTCTATTCACAAGCTTGCTCACCAATGTTTCATTGCTTTCAATCTTCCAGCAGCAGCATCATCTGCATACCATAGTTGTTTGGCTAGATTCTCCAGTTCCAGGATCAAAGGTGGAATAGCGATGGCATATATATATATATATATATATACTCATTACCCCTTGAGTATAGTCCCCTCCTCTGATAATATGGCCTAGCCATTGACATACAGACTAGGAGGAATTCTGAAGGTGTTCAGCGCAACATTGGCCAGTGAGGGTAATATGGATGTTCCTCAGTGCTGCTTGCCAATATATAAATGTGTTAGAAGCATGCATTGGTGGTATCAACAAAAAGCAGCCCCTTCATTATCTTCATTTTCAAAGAAGATTCTCATGGCATATATACACCACTGCTTCGCTACCTACCTTCTGCCCACTGGTATATATGCTTGCAACTTGCTGGATGTCCTTAGAAATCACCAAGAGGATGGCCTTTCCAATTATCCTGCCGCTCACTTCTCCCAATCCTACAGGTTGAACCCCGGGACACTTGTCTCTACAATATGCATGCAATTATAAAGTTTTTATAAATGTCTGGCCGGGAGTGTGCTCTATATTGTACATATATAGACAGGTTTAAGTATGTATGTGCAATTTATTGTAGTCTTATATATATAATTGCCATCATGCATGATTCATTTAAGTTAACTTGCAACTAAGTTACTAATAAAAGCTTAATATTCACTAAGTGTATTCATTTTATTTCATTTTATACAGTCAAAATAATGGTGGCTGTGAACACATTTGTAGAAACGTAGCTGGTAGCTATTACTGCCTATGCTATGAAGGCTATACATTAAATGCTGACCAAAGAACATGTAGAGGTAAAGTTCTAGCAGAGAGCTATTTTAAAACTTTATTTAAAACTACAATATAAAAGGTGTAAGCAGGATATATACGAAAACTAGGGTTCAACGATATCATTTTTACAGGAACTATATTATACATATATTATATTCTTTCATTTATAGACATCAATGAATGTAGTCAAAATAATGGTGGCTGTGAACACATTTGTGGAAACACAGTTGGTAGCTATTACTGCCGATGCAATGAAGGTTATGCATTAAATACTGACCAAAGAACATGTAGAGGTAAAATTCAATTACAACAGCAGTATAATTATACAAAAACTATGGTTCGATTAACAATATCCTTTATACAGAAAGTATATTGTTAAGTGTATATTATATGCTTTTATTTATAGACATCAATGAGTGTAGTCAAAATAATGGTGGCTGTGAACACAGTTGTAGAAACACAGTTGGTAGCTATTACTGCCTATGCAATGAAGGTTATGCATTAAATGCTGACCAAAGAACATGTAGAGGTAAAATTCAATTACAACAGCAGCATATGGTTCAACGATGTCCTTTTTACAGGAAGTACACTATTAAGTGTATATGTGTATAGAAGATCAAGATAAAGAAAAAGACAAAGACTCCCAGGATCACTGATGAAGGGTGGAATTCCCAGAAACGGCTGTCTGACCCAGTGGAGAAGAAGATGAAAGAAGGGAAAAGAAGGAAGAAAAGACTACTGTATCTTCATCTAAAGCTCTCTTTAGGTTTAGTTCCCCTATAGGTTCTTTTTACAGAATAGGCATATAGCATGTAGGAAAATGGTATCTTAGATTTTTCATGTGTTTACTTAGCCTCATGTTAGTCCCTGGTGGCTGTTGAGCCATTGTTGCCTTTAAATAGCCCCGGCTACATGTAATAGGTTAAGTCTTTGTGGACTAGCTTGTCTAGTCCTTGACCCATTTCCAATCATGACAAGTACAAAGTATAGAGATAGGATACCGGCTGGGAGGTCGCCTGGGTTAACAAGCTCCCCGTCATTAGGTAAAGGTAGGGTGCCTGGTGATGAAAAGTTAGCTAACTCTCCCCCATCTGTAGGTAGAGGGGTGCCTACTGGTGGGCAAGCTAGCCCCTCACTAGTTAAGAAGTGTAGCAATAAGCGGTGTAAAACATGTCCCTCTTTAGTTACTGGCCCTACTTTTAAGAGTTCAGTTACTGGCAGGACCTATCAAGTCCGTAGCCCTTGTGGTCCCCTAGGATGCCAGAGTAGAATGTTGTGTATCTTATTACTTGTAAACAATGTGATGTACAGTATGTAGGAGAAACCTCTCAGATGCTTAGGAGTAGAATGAACAACCATAGGACTAGTACCAAAGGTTTTAAGCCACTGTATCTTTACAATCACTTTAATTCTGATAACCATAGTTTTGATGATGCCTTGATTATGCCCATAGAACAGATACCTGAGACACCTAATTCCACTAGCCTCAGACTACTGAGAGAAGCGTTCTGGTACAAGGAACTCTGCTCTATTTACCCATATGGACTTAACGATAACATTAAAGGCGCTGGCAATATTTCAAAACTTAAAAATGAAATCATCGTATGGAACCTTTTTAATCGCTTATTTCATAAAAGACGGCATCGGCGCTCCAATCTAAAATCGACAGGCAGTAGTAATAACGCTGCCTACGACCCTGAATGGCTCAAAGAACGACTACCACTTTACAAGAACGTGGGCTTTCTAGCCAAACTTAGACGCGATACTTTTGCATTACAAGCTCGACACCTTCATCGTGTGTTAAACTCGGTACAATGTCTCATCGATACCCCAGAAACACCTTTTCCGCTTAGACTTATGCTAATGATTAAAGACGTTATTAAAGCACGCGCTTCAGCCAGCCTTCCCAAACACCCAACGAAAACAACAAGTCCAGGAGGTTTTCTTAAAATCGTGTTTCATAATAAAGGTGTAGAAAAAATAGGCCTCTCAGGTATCTTAAACCAAAAGTTAGTGTTAGAAACTGTCCCACCCTTTATACAAAACAAAGAGCCCCCATGTGTAGTATATAAGTATACCCAACCAATAGGACCTCAAATCTTTAACTTTTCACAAACCTCTAAGTCAGATGTTTTTAGAAAACCAGAACCATGTGAGTGTCACAAGTCCCCCTTCATTTACAAGCCCCTAGGCCATGTTTTAACAGGTGATCTACGTATTGTTAGTAACCCAAAACTTAGAAAACTTCTTAAGAAAGGACCAAAATTTAGAGAACCTAATAACTTAAATTGGGTAACTGCTTTAAAAATGTGTAAGGAAGGTCTTAGAAAATATAAGATTACCTGGGCCCGTAGAGAAAATGTATCTACTTCTGTATTTAGTGAGTGGGAAAATGCTGTACTTAAGAAAATTAATGATAGGATCTCTAAGCTGTCTAAATCGTATACCAAATCCTCAGTAGCCAAGAAGACCCTTACTTGCCCTAAAATTAAGAAATTCTTAGCAGACCTACATGATAAGTATGTTATAGCCCCTGCCGATAAGGCCTCTAATAATATAATTTTTATATGTAAGTCCTACTATAGACAAATTATTAATGAAGAACTAGGCAGTACCTCCACTTATGCTAAATGTACAGTAGAACCCCAACAGTTAATTAGGAAACACATAGATTTCTTAAAACTAGAGAACTTAGAACCTAAACCAGACTGGTGTAACCTTCCCTCTTTTTACTGGATGCCTAAGCTACATAAGAAACCTTACAGCTACAGATTCATAGCCGCCTCTCACAAATGTACTACCAAACCCCTTTCTAGATTTCTAAATTCGGCACTCAGACTAATTCTCAAACATTTTAGAGAATACTGCCTAGGTATATATAGGAATACTGGTGTTAATGCCTTTTGGATAGTAGAAAACTCACTAGAAGTCTTAGATAGTCTTAGGTCTATACCCACTAGAAAAGCCCAGCTAGCTAGTTTTGATTTTTCTACATTATATACAGCGATCCCCCATAACCTACTTAAAGATAAGATTACTAACCTAATTTATAGTGCCTATACCTGTAGAAAGTCCCAATATATAGAAGTCTGTCAGGATAAAGCCTTTTGGTCTAACAATGTCTCCAATAAAGCAGTCACAGCTGTTCATTTAGTAGAGCTCTTTAATTACCTTATTGATAACATTTATGTATGTGTAGACGGTTCTGTATTTAAGCAATGTGTAGGTATCCCTATGGGTACTGACTGTGCCCCTGTAGTTGCTAATCTTTTTCTGTTTGCCTATGAGTATGAGTTTATGAAAGGACTACTTAAGGATAACATCACCCTAGCTATTAAATTTTCCAATACTTATAGGTATATTGATGACCTTTTATGTATTAACAACAAGGATTTTGAACTGTCAATTAGTGATATTTACCCCAAAGAACTTATTCTTAAAAAGACAAATACCAGCCCAAAAAAATCCCCCTTTTTAGACTTAGATATAACCATTACTAACAATCAATTTATCACTAAAGTATATGATAAGCGAGAGGACTTTAACTTTGATATAGTAAATTTCCCCCATTTAGATAGTAATATTCCTAATACCCCAGCCTATGGTGTCTTTATTTCACAACTAATTAGGTATTCTAGAATATGTAGTGACTTCTCCAGTTTTCAGGCTAAAAGTTTGCAGTTATGCAGTAGGCTTATTAAGCAGGGATACAAATACTTTAAGCTAAAATCAACCTTTAAAACCTTCCTATCCCGGCAGCCTCTAGTTAGAATCAAGTATAAGCAAAAAGTAGCTAGTATGCTTAAGGACTGTCTTGTGTTACCCCATATTGTGTTACCCCACCTCCAAAGAAATGTTACTACTAGAAGACCTAAGGGTAGACTTACGTAATATGTCCTACTTGTGTCTATAGTTATGCTGAGACTGTTTTACCTGTACAAGCAAGATTACTAATAGATTTATAATTAATTCATAAAAGTTAATTGGACCTACATTCCTTTCATAAAATTAAATTTCATCATGTGTCTTAGTTAACACCTTATTTAACTTTTGGCGCCAAAATAGTGTATATAAGTCCCCTAGATTTAGCATAGTGAGCCAAGGATTCACAGAAGATCAAGATAAAGAAAAAGACATAGACTCCCAGGATCACTGATGAAGGGTGGAAGTCCCAGAAACGGCTGTCTGACCCAGTGGAGAAGAAGATGAAAGAAGGGAAAAGAAGGAAGAAAAGACTACTGTATCTTCATCTAAAGCTCTCTTTAGGTTTAGTTCCCCTATAGGTTCTTTTTACAGAATAGGCATATAGCATGTAGGAAAATGGTATCTTAGATTTTTCATGTATCTTTTATTTATAGACATCAATGAGTGCAGTCAAAATAATGGTGGGTGTGAACACATTTGTAGAAACACAGTTGGTAGCTATTACTGCCAATGCAATGAAGGTTATGCATTAAATGCTGACCAAAGAACATGTAGAGGTAAGGTAAAATTCTTGCAGAGAGCTAACACTTTATTTAAAACTGCGATAAAAGGTATAATTTTTGTGGAAAGGTATAATTTTGCAATCTAAATATATGTATGCATGAATATCATTTTGAATCACTGAAAACTGAATAAATAATACAATATGCTACATATATGTATACATATACGTGTACTTTATATGTAAACCTTCCTTACAGACATTGATGAGTGTAACATAAATCTCGGTGACTGTGGTCATATTTGCAGGAATGCAATTGGTAGTTATTCTTGTCAGTGTTATCTAGGATATCAACTTAACAGTGATAGAAGAACTTGTAGTGGTAAGTTTAAAATATACTGTAGTTAAGTATTGGAATTCAGACACATGCATAGATCTCAGACTACTTCGATTGCCAACTTTGGTCCAATATCAAAGTGTAGCTCTCTTAGTGGCTGACTACAGTATTTTAAAACTAGAAGTTTTCATGCCATCTTTCAAGAGAATAAACAGCTTAGTTTTTTTTTTGAAAGACCACATTTCATTATAAATTTCCAATACAAGTGTTATATGGTTGATGAACTGTGAGAGTTCTTAATAATAATAAATGAATCTCGGACACAGACAGGATAAAAATTTTATTAAAACTACACAAATATGTCAATAAAATTTATTTCTGTCTGGCAAGAGTGTTGCTTGATTCAAAGACAGTTATTCATAAAGACCAGTGAGGGAGATTCCGTCCAAGATAAATGGTCTGGGAACAATTGATGGAAATTTTTGCGGCTTCATCAAGAATATGTCTCCATTGCTTTTTGTTTAGTTCTGGGAAGGATGTAGAGAGCAGTGAGACAAGGTCTCCTGCATATAGTGTCCAAGTGCTCCTATTTCAATTGTGGTATAGGTGGCTTTAATCCCTTTCCTCTCGATGTCCCCTAGGAGCTGAAGGTAATTTTTCTTGGAAGTCTTTCTTTGCATTCTTTAAGCCCTCTGGAGAGTTTGTGCAGATAGTAAGTTCAGCAATTCTAATCTTACCATCCCTGCTCAATACTACGATGTCTGGTCTAGCTGTTGTTACTACTACATCATAAGATATGGTGGCTGGAGGTGATTCTGAGGCTCTCAGGTTGTCCAAATCTGCAAAGACAATGTCAGACATAGCTCTTTTGAGGGAGTTTGCTAGATACTTCAAGACACAATCATGTCACCATGAGTATCTCCCTCCAGATAGGGCTTCAGGACACCCATTTAAAATGTGACGGATAGTGGTATTTCCAGAGTCACAAAGCTTACATTTAGCTTGGAGCTGGAACTTCCATCTTTGGAGATTAACTTGGGTAGGGAGTGTATCTGAGCAGGCTCGGAGTATGAAGGAGAGCTGTCCGGATGGTAAACCATCTGCAATTCTTTTCCACACCTTGTTTTCCTTTTCTAAATCTATCGCTTCAAAGGGGTGGTATAAGCATAGATCTTATATACTTACGTAAGTATATAAGATCTATGGTATAAGGGAGTGGTGAAGGGGTATGACGACCAAGATGGTAATGCTCAGGTGCAATATTCGACATATATATATATGTTGTGTGTCAGAATTGAAGTTAAACAAGTATTTCGAGTTTAAATCTCGTGGGCTGCCGCCCCCCAAATTAACTCGAACTACTTGGTCGTATCGTTGCGATTTAATATATTCTTTATCCTAACGATTTAGGAACTGAACTTTCCTGAACGCCGCCATTTACAAAACGATGTATTGAGGTATAAATTCAAGTGTTATAATTAAGTATAAATTAACTGTTACAGTAGTTGCGTATTATTATGTGCAAATGAAAACAAAATAAGGGGTAGCAGTTGCACCTAATTATCGTGTTTGTTATTCATGATATTCATAACGTTATAATTATATTCATGAATGTGACGTATATACGAGTAGCCGAAATCACACCACAATCACTAAGTCGATGATAATAGACAGGTGCCGCTTTGTTATAGGTATCATACCACCTAAAAATTTGCGTCGAATTGAAACTCGCGGTCATCGACGTCGACATCTGTATACCAAGACACTCCCTCCTCGTAGTGATAAGATACCCAAGATTCAATATCAACCAGCCGCGGTGGGCTATTTTCATTAAAAGATGAATTCAATCATGCAAATGTGGGCTTAACATTTTTTCCCTCTAATCATGCACTCAAGCTGAATACAGATCAAAACTAAGAAAACACCAAAAACAATATACAAAAGTGCAGACAGGGCTCACTACAAAAGCATAAAAGTAAAAGCTGCTACAGCTAAAGCCAACCAGGCTCGGTTGAACAAACAGTTTCTACGACTATAACGTTGGTGTAACACCACCCCAAGACTGTTCCACATCCACCTTGAAGCCTTCCACATCCAAGCCATATTTGAATGCAGCATTACTAACATGGAACAGCTCTGCAAATCTGTGGGAATGTTGACATCACATATAGTGCCAAGTGCATGTGGAGGGAATGTGTCATTGAAGGGGAGAGTATGCACTCTGGCTTGGCTGTTATTTTGCAAGCATCGTGCACAAAATGCTACCAACTTTTCTCCATCCAGACATCACCACACTTGCAAACAACACAGGGTAAAAAATGGTCAGTCAGCATCGGTGCAGTTCTTGGGGAAATGCATGTCCACTGGTGGTGGGCTGGCACAGCTGAATACCACACTTGCCATGCTGGATGTTCCGGGCATGTACAGAAGGACATTAAGAGGAGGTTGAGGAGTTCATCGGTTCTGAGATGGTGAACCAGCTGTCAAAGTCAATGAGAGAAGCTGCCAAGGAAGAGAAGAAACACACCATTTCTGCTGAGAGTTTCCATCAAAGGATTTCAGCAATCACAGTCATGGTAGATGGTGGATGGTCCAAGAGAAGCCATGCACTAGTACAATGCAAAGAGCGGAGTAGCAGTCATTTTTGGGAAACACACTAAGAAATTACTCTTCCTAGGTGTCCAGAACAAATTCTGCTCAGTCTGTGTAACCAAAAAGGGTATATATACAGATGTTCCTCAACACAAGTGCTACCGCAATTGGAATGGTACTTTATCCTCGATGGAGAGTGACATCATTGCAGAGGGTTTTTCTTCTTCAGAGTGCATGTATATATACATGGCCTGCAATACATGTCAGTAATAGGTGATGGGGACAGTTCCGTTTTGGTAACAATTCGCCAGGCTGTGCCATACGGGATCTTCGTCACTAAAGTTGAATGTGCCAACCATGCAAGCAAGGCTTACAGAAGCAGGCTTGAAACTGTAGCTATATAAGGACAATCCACAATTTCGGGGGAAAGGAGGCTTGACAAAGAAGGTGATCCAGAGGCTGACCATAGATGCAAGGGTTACCATCACCAAACACAGTCTATAGGCAACATCACTAAACTGCGTCATGACTTATGCAATGGTCCATCACATGTGTTTGGCGACCATTCATAATGCAGTCCAGAGTTCTGTACATGCCAACCATCTTCAACTGTGCCTGATGAGAGTGATTCAGAACTGACTGATTATCAGCCAACACAATCCACTCTTGAACCCCACATGCAGGCTGCCAGAGCAGATAGATGTGATCATCGAGGATGAAACTGAACATACAAGCCAAGAAGATGAGCAAAATGCTGCTCGAGGTGGACAGCCTTTTGTCATCAATGACCTTCCACAAGGCCTGTAGAATGCAGTTGCTCGTTGTTGTGATCGGATTGTTTCTTAACACCGCAGCTTAATGCCAACCGGACAAGCAATTTAGCGGAATATTACATGTCCATCCGCTATCTTTTTGATGGAGGAAAGTACTTCAATAGAATTCAGCGTAGCTCTTTCCAAAATCGCTGCAGTACTGCAGGCCATGCCATTCAGTATGGCCTGCATCATTTTGGTGCAGAGCTATACCAACACAGAACCTGGAAGTGTGCTGCTGTGCTGCTTACCTATGCATCGTCAAAGGCAAATTAAAATGACAACAGAAAGATCGCAGCAGGAAGAGCACAGAGCAATACAAGACTCAACGTTGGAGTGCTCGAAACAAGACCACAGCATCCACAGACAGCAACTATGGCTCTGACGTTCAGCAGGATGACCTTCCAACAGCTGAGCTTGTCCAACTCTCTCACCAGAGAGAAGTGATCATCTCTCAAGACAGAATCCACTACATTGAGGAGAACACTCGACAACAATGGCAATCACAAGGCGGTCTTTGTGTGACTTCGTCGTGTGGACACCAACTGGGATGTCAGTAGAACGAATCACTTGTGACAGCAGCTTCTGGGAGCAAGCAAAAGTCAAAATCATCCAATTTTACAAGACAACGATTTTTCCAGAACTGGCTGCTCCTTGACACACACATGGACTTCCACTGATGACATCACATTGTAACGTTTACTGCTAACTGGCCATGTCAAACTTTAATTTATGATGTCTTATCTACATATACTTTCGCCTTTTTCTTTGTAACTTTGCAAATGTAATGCTAGCTGTGCATGCAATCCATGTACGAGAGATTTTCTGAAAAGCTTTTACAATGATGTAGTAATGATGTTCAGTATATTTTGCAAGAACATGAAGGAAGTACAGTTCCTGCCACATTTCAGGAAATTGCTCTCGTGTATGGATAATGAACACTACGGATATCCTGCAGGCTTGACTTCAGTCATCCCTTAATTGCCGTTAATTTTCAAGGCCATATCTTGTAGAAAACGTTTTTGCATAGACTTTATGTTACATAGAATTAGTAGAGGTGGTTTCTAAATCCTTTTTGTTCGTTCAATGTTCGATGCAAAGGAAGAGAAAGGTAATTGTAAGCCAGAAAACGAAAGCCAGCCGAATATATGCCATTTTGGTGACAGATATAAATATATACAGCGCAAGTTACGATATACACAGGTAATCATATGGCTCCAAGAAAAGACCTAGAAACAAAATGGGCATACTATCATATAATTTAGGGTACAAAAACTCTTTTTGGATTAAAAACTTTTTCATTTATGACACAATTGGTAGAAAATGAAGGACAAAGTCTGCATATAAAAGGCCACAGGACTATAGAAACCCCGAGGAAATTTATATTGAAACCATGTGTTATATTGGTAAAAATATTCAATTGGTCAGATCACAGCATATATGATGCTTAATTAAAATTGCAAAATAATATGAAGAATTCAAGGTAATGATTGTAAAATCTGGTGATGTTTAGTGATGTCTTTCTATTGCATCACCAACACCACGTGCGTCGCTGTGTACAGATTTAGAGAATCATGTGAAAAAAGTTCCAGTCTTAAAAGGGTCTGAGCTGATAACCATAGACTGGAACATTTGTTGATAGATGGCATGCAGATGCATCATCTTCAGTCTATATATACTAAGATGTGAAAAGGTAATTGGTAGGCCATGTATTTTACCTTATATGATCTGTATATACGTACTACTACTGTCTATGCAGTAGTTGAGGATTTCAAGGCATGCAGCAGTACTAGCTATAGTGTGTCTAAACTCTTGATATACTTGTGATCTGCTTGTGATTATCTAGGAGACACTTAGATCTCTTTATAAACTTGTAACTTGCACTGTGTCGTATATAAGTCATACGGCATAATTTCAGAAAACAATATAGGAGCGCCTTTGGTGCCCCAAAAACATAAGAGTAATATTTTTGGAATTGTACATAATGTATAGATGCCTAAATATATACATATACTGTAGATATAGAGATGTAGGAGAATGTGACAGATGTCTCCAACGTATATATTTGTTGTATGTATGCAGACATTGAAGAATGCAAGAGAAACATTGATGATTGTGAACAGATTTGTAGGAATACAATTAGTAGTTATTATTGTCAGTGCTATCAAGGATATGCACTGAATAGTGACAGAAGAAGCTGTCATGGTGAGTTAATGATCTATATAAATGTGTCACATAATACAATGACATTAATTGGTATATCATGATCTAACTCCATGCTAATAATATATATATATAAGAAATAATAAATTTGCTGTATGCTTAAGATCCAGAGTTGTGCTATACAGCTGTTATTTCTGTTTGTATACTCATCAATATGGAATATATAGTGGAAGTAATATATATGGCTGATCACTCTGCATGGTCATATGTACTCTAATGTTAACAAGCATATTTGTGATTTCCTTATTAGCAACCAAAATGTAACTATGGAAAAAATGAGTTTTTAATCTGACATTTTAACCACTTATTGTGGCCTTCTTCAGAGTACATGTGTATGTCTGTGGCACATGATGACCGGTCAATGATACACAATAGGTAATGACATGACAACATGTGTATGATGTCATCAGTTCTCATGCAGTGGGGTCTTCTTCTTATAATGTTAGTCCAGCAGCCGTCAATCTCCAAGCTCTGGTCCATGTTTAGCATTTTTTCTTGCTTTCTGGAGGAGATGTGTAGAGCTTCCTTGATCCGTAGAATGAGCTTGTTGTCTGCATAATCTATGACCCTCACTTCCTTCCACTTCAGTTGATATTGTTTTAACCAAGCATGTTCAGCTACCACGGATTTCTCTATCTCCCCCCTCCTACTGGCGGCTTGATGTTCCTTGATCCTTGTCTTAAGTGATCTCTTTGTTCCCCTATGTATGTCAGGCACCAGCTGCAAGGAATCTCATATACTACTCTGGACCACCTTTCTTTTGGTATCCCATTCTTGAAGCTGCATTATACTTGTTCCAGAGTAGTGGGCATTCAAAAAACAGTTCAAATTCCGTTTAGTATTGATTATTTGTACTCTGAAGAAGGCCACATTAAGTGATCAAAATGTCAGATTGTGATTATTTAATTTTTCTTTTGTGACTGGCTGGAAGAGAGTTACCCCTTGAGCTTTTCTGCTTTTAGACAATGTATAGAAACATTCATTTATTAGGCACTGAGTCTAGACAATCCTTTTTGTGCACTTGTATATACATGTACACTGGTATATATGTGCAATGCTTTATACATAATTTGTAGATATTGATGAATGCCTTACTAACACTCATGAATGTAATCAAACATGCTATAACACCATTGGAAGCTATAACTGTAGCTGCTTTGATGGATATGAGCTCCATGTTGATGGAACCTCTTGTCAAGGTCTGGGAAACAACTAGATATTTCTGCATACGTGGTTGCCTTAATATGTTATTAACCTGTACTATATAAAACATAGAGCTTTATATATATATACACGTATATAGCATGTACGTATGTACATGTGTATATACAGAGCCATGCACTGATCATGATGTTATAATTTTAAAATGTTTGACTATACTTTACATGTTGTCATTCGTGTATAGATGTTGATGAATGTAAACTAGACTTTAATGACTGTCAGCAAGTATGCATCAATGAAATTGGATCATATAGATGTAGCTGTTTTAATGGATACTATAATGACACAAGAAATTGTACAGGTGAGGAGTTATGAATATATAATGGAAATATAAACATGAATGGGGCATCGGAAAGTGGTATATAAGAGCCAAGCTAGGTTTCCAACAATATGGCCCATGCATGATATAATTAATAATTGTATATAGGTAGAAAAAAAGAAGGCAAAGAATTAGTTGTTTACGTGAGAAATGAAGCCAAAAAATGATTGAGTTGAGTGTTGGCCATACATATACTCAAGCTTTGTGGTGGCTCAGGATGCATTTTGTGGTCTGTATTTTATGGTGTAATGCCTACGAACATATACTTACCAAAATATTTCCACCACATATGTTTAGGTGTTTACAATACGTATATGTACATAAACTTCACTTCATTTTAATTGTATATATATAGATATATAAACATATATATATATACTTTAATTTGCTGTAGCCATAGTAACGACACCTGACAGTATTCTTGGTCCAACACTTGGAGGATTTGCTGCCTTTGTATTCTTAGTTGCGATCATTCTAACTTTCAGCATAGTAATTGTTTGTGTTTTGAGAAAGAAGCCATTGTCCAATGCAACTGATGGTATATATATATACATGTAATGTCAAGAATGACAATTTGTTTATGTATATATTTACATTGTTACACTATAGTAATCAGGTTTAGAAGTTACATAATGTGATAATATGTAAAATAGTTCTTAATGTCTAAAATTTGCAAATAAATACATTAATGTATATATGGACCTATTCTCATAGGAAACAAGAAGAGTGCAATCAGTGTAAAAGACAAGAAATCTGAAATGTTATGTGAAGAAATAGATTTATTTCAATCACCTGCTTATGGTACTCTTGATGAGATTCGAAAAGAAGGATCCAGAGATGAGGAGAGGCTGAATATCAAGGAGGAGAAAGATTGTGATAAGAGTGTTTATGATAATGCTACGTTTTAGTTATCAGTTCCCTCTGAGCATACTTTTGCTTCAACTTGACACTACATGCATGCATACTTCAGTTCATACATTATTAAAACAGTCATGATCATCATGTTATTGCTGTAATCATTCAAGGATTGCACATACTACATACATGCTTTTCAAACAAATTTAAACGCTTGTGATCAGCTGTTATAAATTTCAAACTCGCGAAAATATCTAATTTATTATTATGTCAAGGTGCGTTCGTCTTGAATCTCCCGACCAGCGATATTGTGATAAGAAAGAACTATACGTGAGAGAGGGATGACAGTGCATAGTTAGTAAGTAGCAGTACCTGCATAAATTTGAGTTTTAGCGTTAGGTCTAGTTCGTTTGAATAAAAAGGAATCTCGTAAATTGTTGTTAAATCATATTGAAAGTTCGAAAATTGTCTAACGTAATCACTTCACTGTTACAGTCTATACTGGAGAGCCTGGGCGACCACGTATCTTGAGCCATATTGGACCTGGTCTATATAGCAGAATTAAAATGGCGACAAAAGTTATTAAGGAAATTGGTCTGGAGAGTAGTATGTCAAAGGAGAGTGACTTTGAATCCAATTACTTAGTCTACTTTTACAATGGAAACACAAAGTAAGATATCGATGTACCATCTGTCGGTAGACCTCCTTGAAATGTTCATAGACAATAACCAAATTGTGGTTAGATGTGATAGTATCAGGATGGGCAATTCCTAGAAGGTAGAAACTGGTCCGATGATTATCAGTATGTACGTATGTGCGTACGTATAGCCCTTGCAGATACATTTGATGCTTGTAAATACGTACGTTCCATTGAAACGTCTTAATATCTTCTTTGTGAATTGCTTTGGTAATCCATGCTTTGTGCTTGGATAGTGAATTGAAACTTGAATTCATACTCAAATTGATTAAACTTATTGTGTTTCCTTTTAAGAGATTCTTCTGGTAAAGATGAAAGTTTGAGGTTAGTATAATGTCACTGACAGACACAGTTACCATGTCTTCAATGTCGCAGCAGGAAGTGTAAGATGGTTTGCAGTGTGAGATTATTAGGTCATGCAGTATAATATTTTTATTAATACTCATTTTCAAACAATGTGGTACAATAATGTATACAATTGATGAACCTTGTAACGAAGGGAGGGGAGAAGATAGAGATGGAGGTACCACATCTTATATTCCCCTTTGATGGAGTCTTGGTCGATTATGGCAAGACTAGCTATCTAAGTTTCAGTGTTGCATGTTTCCTCATTGTCTTATTGGAGGAGCCTATAATTTTCCCCAAGAAGCTAGTTGGCTTAGAGCAAACATTTCTCATCCTTCCCCCATGAATGGACATGGTTTTCTGCCTGATAGCAGAATTTCCATCGAACAAGAATTAGATTTAGATGGTTTAAAGTACAAGTTCAGTTCCTGGCATCTCTGATCTAAATGATCCAGGAGTGATTGGTGCTCTTTGATATCAGTTGAGATGGCTGTTAAGTTATCTGCAAAGGCTTCACTTCTATGGGGTGGCCCTTTAATAGTCTTGGTATCTTTTGCCTTTCTTCAGCTGTCACTGAGTTTAGGGGTTGGGTATAATATATGGATATGTTTCTCTGGAGGTTTGTGGATATACATGTGTGTGTATATATATAATACCATAGGATGGGTTTTAATTGTGTGGTTAATTATTTACTTTCAGGACCAATTGCGTTTTGTATTCAAATTTAAACTTTGATTCTGATTTGTTTGCTTCTTTGATAACATGAGATGGAAGACCATTTCTTCTGTTGTTAAAAGACTGTTGAAAGCAGACAAACGCTTTAGACAACGTAGGAGACTCATTCCCGCCACTTCCGAAGTGCGATGATTACTTTGCGATTCCAAAAAGTGCGATTCGAATCAAAACTCAAAATTCGCATTTAAATGCCAATCGCAATTAAAACCCATCCTATGGTATATGTATCAAAATGTTACAGTCTTTTAAAAGTACCATACAGTATGTCATTTTAGGGTAAAATGTAAAACATTTAGTTATAGTAAATGTCAGTAATGTGAATATTTGTTGCATAACTTGATGTTATGTATAAAAATGGATGTGTAATTTGATGTCTTTGTCTTGAGTTTGATTGATTATTCTCTCAACTGTATCCATCTTCTTCACCTTTTGTATCTACTTACGTATATCAAGGCACACTTTTGGTTTTATTTCTATTTAGTTTGAATTTACTTGGGAGTAGCCTGTCCGTAGCAGAAGAGTGTGACGTGAGACCTACTATAGCAGGAAAGGTCGCTGCAGCTGGACTATATCACAGCACTGGACACATCTGCAGTGTAAGGTACGTAAACATGAAAGTTGGGTGTTTCTGGTATGACAAAGCTACAGTTGGCTAATCTTGCATGTTCACAGTCTAGGTAAGGAATTTTGGGTATGTAAACTTTTGTTTAAATAAATAATAAAGAGAGTGTATGGTTTTCAAATGCTAAGACATTTGTTGTGATAAGAAGGTGGTTGAAGCCACCAACAGTTCATAAACACAGATTTACCCCATTCAGAGAAATACTTGTATTTAAAACTAGCCTTCGCCCTATTTATGTATTTGGGAAAAAACAGTCTTCTGCCGAGGACTAAGAAAAATAAATGAGATACTAGCTTATCTAAACCAGTTTGTTATAGTAGGTGTGAAAAGTCCAGGTACAGTAACTGATGATAATTAGTTTAATGAAGTCACAAGAATTAGAATATAACCATGTTTTTACCTTAAGTTAATGTACATGTATAAGTGTAAAAGGAATTCCCTTACAATGTTGATAACAATCTAAATTAAGAATATTCATCAAATAAATGTTCAATCAAAATTTGTACAATAATTGATGAATATTTTTGCAAACTAAGTACATTTTATAGGTTGGGTTGTGCAATAGAAGTATAATTTAGGATGTGGATATAGTGAATTTGGATAACAATGGTTTTTCTACCTAGTCACTTACCTATGTCAGGGTGAAGTGCATATCAATAATCACAGTTATTACACAATATTTGTGAACAATTTATATACCGTATGTAAGGTAGTGACACTGGTACTCTTTAAATATGTGTACAGCGATGATGATAGCTCTTTTGGACTCTTTTTGTGTCTGCTGAAAGTTCCTTATGGTAAACAAACTGAAGAGCAAGGGACCACTGACCCTATGGATACCAAGGATATACTGATTGTTCTCATGCACACTGGAACAATTTCACTGGAGCTGCATCCTGCAATGTCTCTAGCCAAATATAGATAAAATGGCCCAATATATTAAAGTTTCTTTCCATATATGGATAGGAATGTGTCAGTTGATAAAATGACACATTTTAATTTGCCTATTTATGGTGTATCTATTATGATTACACATCAAAGCATTTCCCATCTGTTTTTCTTCAGTTTTGGTCTCCACTTAATAGCCTACTTGGTATTTGTCTGGTAGGATGTGCATAATATACTACTTGAATAGATTGTGGTTACTTCCTTAACTTTTGAGAAGGTTCCGCCCAGAGATGGAGGTGTTTTGTAAGAAGATAATTCCTCATTTAAATGCTTTAGTAAGTTTCTAATCATTCTAAACCTCAGTTTCTTCTTTCTACTGTAGTCCTAAATATATACTTTTTGATGAGTTACTCATGGGGAAATAGAGTGGTGCTTCTAATTTTCAAACATCTCAGTAAAATCAGTAGTTTCTTGACGAAATATATTTAATGTGAAGCTATTTTACAATAAGCTTTTGGCTAGATCTCCTACACTAGTAACTTAATATGTAACGACAGATCTAACCGCAGATTCAGAAATTTGTATGACATAGGTTTGCTGATAAATCTCAATTTCACCAACAACCACTGTAATTACTCAGTTGTTGTAGTTAATTCAGTGACTGTACATGTTTGTGTTGTCTACATATCTCATACTTTTCTCATGTACATATATACGTATACACATACATATAACTATACATATATATACATCACAGTTAGCTACTGGATATGCATTGGAGAACTTTTCAGACTCAAGAGTGGCTGGTCTTCTGTCAAAGTGGTACTATTATTCAGTAAGTCTTAAATTAAATGTGTACATATACAGTATGTGTTTATACTATCACTGGTATACTCTCCTTGGTAGTAGTTGCTTGATTGTAATATTGTAAGTTGTATGGAATGTACACCTCACCTCTTTGAGGACAATATGTTCTTTTATTCCTCAGCAATAGAAATCTGATGTGTCATAAAACAATTATTGTAAATTCACTATGGATTAACTTAAATTGGTTTGCTCTGAGAACTTTTTTTGTTTATTTAGGTTTTATATCTAGATAGGTGTATTTCATTTTGTGGAAAACACATTGCTCAACTTTTGTTCATGGTGAGTAACAAATATGCTGTTGTTTTCTCCTTTTAGTCAGGTCGGCTACACCTGACTATTCTCCTTCTTCAATAAACGTTCATATAT
The DNA here is from genome assembly GCA_947172415.1 of Chondrosia reniformis. Classification (NCBI taxonomy): domain Eukaryota; kingdom Metazoa; phylum Porifera; class Demospongiae; order Chondrillida; family Chondrillidae; genus Chondrosia; species Chondrosia reniformis. The sequence continues at coordinate 2,875,234 of OX359195.1, read as the reverse complement.
ATGAAGTCAGTGTAACTATGATATGGTACAGGATTTATGTAGTAAAATTCAGATAGATACTCAGTGTTCTGGAGCACTTCTTCTGAATTAGTATTAGCCATATTTCTGAAACCCCTTACAAGATACTAACCATAATACATTATACGTACCTTTATTCTGTCACACCCTTATAAAACCTACGTAGCTCAATTTGAATTAGACTCCTTTGATCAGGGTGAGGTGTTAACACTCCACACACGAGCAGATCACGTGTACTCACTGGTGTCACTATTGTTTGTATGCTAATTGTATGTTGGTAGCAATCTAATAAAGTTTTCGGAATCTACATATGTATTTATAGTTTTCTAAATCGTATAAAATTGATGGTCTGCATGTGTCTGTTTGCAATAGAATTACCTCCCCTTATAAGGCATTGTGAAAGGGAGACAGATGTACGCATACAACTTAAAGAATATGCTTATTGTTGTTGTATGCTTTGAAAATAAGCAGTAATGCTGCAATTATAATTACATCACTCTTTTCCCACCAATGTTACATTTATAGTAATAGTGTGTACTTTCCTTAATACCTTTGCAATCTGCCTTTCTCTCTTCATCACTGACTATTTTTCCTGTTTTTTCAGTGCATTTTAACTGATTTGGAAGTAACTGGTAATAACAAGGAGATTATACAAGATGTAAAATTGTAAGGAACACACTTGTTTTGACACTTCATGAATGCTGCATTGTTACAGTACAATAATTTAGATATTAAACTGTTTACTTGTATATCTGACTAACATCATGATATGGGAGATTACTCTACTTGTTGTTGGCCTAAGTTCTGCCTTTTAATTAATTTGAAAGTATTAGGAATTAAATTTTGTGAGATCCTCCTTCCTACTCATAGGAATGAAGAAGTGCATTATTTTGACAGGAATCTGTGACATTAAAATAAAATTTATGACAAAATCTTATAAGGCCAATGTAGCTCTGAGTTCTGCTTACAGCCTTAATCCTACCTTACTCACCATAGAAACATGTAAGAGAATGACACTTTAAGATCTAAAGCAAAGCCTACAACTTTGAATGTAAAAAATCATTTGCCTATATACAGACCTTTACAATTGCTAACTTTTAAAGTTGGATATGCAAATTGTCAAATTGTTCTTTATTCAGTTTTACTCATTTATCTCTTGTTGTAGCTTTCTAGATGCATGTAGTTTAGCTTCGCTTGTTGAGTGTAGTGGATCTAGTAAAGTGAGTTATAAAAATATAATAAGAGTTTTATAAGTTAACTGTCTAGCTTATTGGACAGGTGTAGAATTACATTACACACTCTGCGAGCTAATTTAAAAATCTTTTGTGATGACTTTGTTGAAGTATCTAAACAAGCAAATGGTTAAAAACGTGGTTAGGGGACATTTTAACCAGTATGTAGCTCGTATCAGAGGAATGAGGGGAAGAATTGAGACCCAGCGGATAGAAACTTAAAGATTTAAGTTACTGTATCTTAAGATGCTCCAATTGGAAGGTGAACTTGTCCAATAGATCTTTCCTGAGAGATTTAAATATACATGGTACTGTATATACTGTATGTGATATACGTATGTGATGAACCAGAATGAGCTTTTCCTCTTATACAGTCCATTTAGTGTTCATGCAGAGATACACTTTCCAATCTCACATATTGTGTTCATAGGACTAGCTAGCCTTAAGCATATAATGTTAGTAATAGCAGTGCTAGGATCTAGCAATTGCCATTCAAATAATCTGAGTAGAAAGTGTGAGGACTTACGTACTGGTAAAGGAAGTGAGCAGCGAGTGTCTATGAATTTTATTAAAGTTTATTATGATAACTCACCATACATGTGTCTAGTATGCTTTCCTTTAAAACGTCACCAAATTGACTATTGTAGTTTTTAAAATTCAAGTTGGTTTACTTCCTTCATTTTTGTGGTCATGATTATAAATAGGCCTGTGTTATTCAGTTCATTTTTACATTGCTTTGATATTGATACCACTACCTGTGCAACTTTGACCAGTCCTCCACCTGCCTTGAAATGTGTGGACTAGAATACCCTCTCCAGCACTTTATTGACTCTCCTTCCCTTAGGATGGTCCTGTTGGGTGTTTTGGCAGGGCAGGAGAAGGTTCTCTTGTCATAGAGGGAAAATACAAAGACAAAGCAGTTGGTGTTAAAATTGCATCAAAGATGGCAAGGGTATCCAGTAAACGTAAGTTCAGTGTTTCAGTAGCAGCAATACAGACATAATGTCTGTGGTTATAAAGGAATCACTAACCATATGGTAGAAAGGAGTGCAATAACCCTTTGGAAGGCTGTGATGAATGGTGAATGTTCATTAGCTATTTTTATGCCCAGGGATCAAAAATGGCTACCAATGATCATCTTTCAATCATCCAGGATGAAAATATAATCAGAAAACCACAGACCAGGCTGCTGTTTGGCCCTTTAAGAACCTAGTGCAGTAATAATTTAGTCATACTGCACGTTTTCTTCTTTATTCCACTTAATATATAATGTTGTAAGTGAGTAATTATGTGATTTTCTTCTTTAAAATAGATCCTCAACCCTTTTGTACTGAATGGGCTAGTATAATTTCATCCAAAGAGGATCCTATTTCTAAAAGACAATCGATTGAAAATTACAAATTGAAAGTAAGTCTGTACTGTATAGAATTCACTGTGCAAGTATGTACGTATACTGAGTATACTGTGTTAGCAGTGACCAAGTGAATAAGGGTTATCTTTCTCAATATTTATTGCACTGATTTAACAAGTGGCTATAGCGTACGTACATATATGATAGATTGTTTAGGTCGATGCCCATCGGGCCCATATTTATTTATGAATAATTGTATACGTAGATATAATCATAACCACCACCGTCATATTTTGAAGGGGAAAATAGGACTTAATGATAAGTGTTTTACACAACTCTTTACATAATTATTATAATTATGTAAATATTATTTTTAACTTTCTCTTGAATCAAACTAGATTATTCAAGATGTCAATTTTCTGAAGAGACTGTTGCAGCAAGCTGAGATGGACTATTACTCTCTTTACAAGTGTGTTGTGAGAACTAGTGAACATGTAAATTGTGTATATTAATTGTAATACTGGTACACCACTTTTGCCACTTTCAGTGTCTTATCCATCAAAGTGTGACTGACTGTACAAAGCAATTTATCATGATCAATAATAAAATATTTTGACTAATAGAAACAGGATATCTTCTAACTGTGTGTTGACCTTATCTTTTGGCTGGTTCAATGGTCTTTTGCAGTCCAATAGAGAATGTTTTGATTACGTTTTATATTAGTTAATGTATGTAAGTAGTTGTAAGTATTGGTATTCATTATTAATATGTTAAATTAGTGGTTAATATGGCTGTCTATAAGTGGTTGTCATTGCTAATTGTTCTTTTGTGTGCAGGGCCTTTCTGTTTCTCTGTCGGAGTGGGAATGGGGAGATACTTCTCCACATAGCGTCCTTAGAAGCTACTACTAGTGGACAGACAAGTTCGGCATTAGCTGTAGTTGAGGCTGTTTCAACATTTTCTTTCAAGAACAGCTTCCAGCATGTCAGACAAAGGATGAGTGGAGAGAGTAAATAAAGACAAACAGTGCTAGTATTTTGAACATTTAACTCTGGTCATTATACTTGTATAATATGGATATATTGGCTTTCTCATTTGGTTGTTATTATAAAAGTGGCTGAACACCATACGACTGTATAGGAATTTATTTTACTGTAATAATTAATTCAATGTGTGCTCCGAAAGGTAAAGTGGAAAATCTTACATTGGATCTTTCACTTACAAAAGTTCCCTTCCAAATTAATCCAAGAGATACGTACTCACTACTCCATATATGTGTTTGCTATAAAAGTAAATGGTGATTGTCATAAGCATCTGAATAGCCAAAGGTGCTTAAACATATGTAAGTCTTGTTGCAATATAAAATATGTGGTCATTATGTTTTAATTATTTTAAGCTATGTATATTATATATTGTGACTGAAAGCCGTGTAACTGCATATTAATTTACATCTTATGATTGCTTACCAAGAAATGAAAAATAATAGATTTTGTACACTTCTTTCACTTGAAAAATGAATGCAGAGGTATAGATGTAGATCTCATATGTTTCTGCTTGTCTTGTCTGCATGTGCACATATTTTGTGAAATGATAACTTCCCATTCCAAAAGAACAAGAGTTAGGTAAATCAAATTTGTCACCATGGCAAATCTTTTACAAACTCAGAGGATATCTTAAGATAAGTAGCTGCTCCTCCATGCATATTGTATCTCATCCACAAATTTATACTTCAGTATGTACCGCACATAAATCTTAATCTTGAATGTAATTGAAGAATTGGTTTGACAATCAATCAACTTGAAATTCATGCACGTGCTAGCGCGCTGCGTTTAATTTGGATCACCATCCTCACTTCTGCTATATATTATGGTGCGCCAAAATTATTGCAAAAGTACTAGTGTCAGTCAAGAATATACCTTTAACAATACACTTTCCACTATGTAAACATTGCGAAAGATGACTTTAATAGTAAGTTCGTTATACAGGGTTTTCCTCCGAGAAGTAATTTCACCCGCCGGGAACTTCGAAAACGGTTGTAGTTTCACTTGTGGCAATCACTGACGTGTGTTCTTCCAGTTATTGAAGAGCTATGAGCAAAGTAAGTTGGTTTTAATTGATCTCTGTGACCCGAGCTCTACTAATGTTTTGCTTGGCATGAAGCTGATATAGAATTTTTTAAAAATCGAGACATCATTCCCCTTTTGTGATGAAAAGATAGCTATGCAATAGAAAACAAACTTTATGTCTGTGGAAAAATCAAAACTAATTCCTCACTCAGTTAAGTAAGCCTCAGTTTCATCCATTATAGCTCATTGTGCTCCCCATGCAGGAGACGTGAGTATGCGACTTGTGTAAAAACGGATGAATGTATGGGTATAGTATGTTTGGGAAATCTTATCTTTTACAGATAATAGTCTTGATTAAATTACTTGAGTGTCCAACTTCATTAATGTTAACTGGTCAAAATAATGAAACCTTTTACAGTACCTGATAATATGTATAGTTAGAAACAGTTTGCCAACACACTACTGGTCAAAGTAGACTTTCTGAGCACGAGGCAAAGGGCATAATTCTGAATTCTCTTAATTCTATCCACTATAGTCCTACACACAAATACCTGATGCGTAAGTTTTCTAACATTTATAGGGAAGTATGCCCCTTCTTCCTAATCATAGCCAGCTTTGCCATACAATTGCAGTAAATGGTTTCTCTGAGTAGGCTCTCTGTCAGTATCCATTCCAAGTTATTTAATACTGTGCTGCTTTAGTAGTTTCTCATCATTCAAATGGATTCATTGATAATGTAGCTAATGATTATTAAATGGAGGGGAAAGTTAGGAATACCAGAATTAGTTAATGAACCCAGTTTACAACCCTATCTAAATAACCCTGCCGTTCTTGCACCAAGTGTAACTGGATTATATTCTGAGGTCTATATATTGTAGAGAGCAATGGCTGGGTCAGTCATCTTAATTCAGTATATAGTCTGGACAATATATCATAAGACCCAGTATATTTTTCTCATTTGCGTATTAGTTAGTTTGCCAATCTGCACCGGGTTGCTTAAAAGTCAGCAAAGAAGTTGAATTCATTTCATGGAATGAACATAAATCTACTGGATCCTGAAGAAGCAGTTTCCAAATCGAATATGTGTCCGCACTGACACAAATGTCCTCCCGTGTGGTAGTTCTTTGTAAAGCTACCCATACCCACAAGATAGAGGTGATGCAGCATTGAAATTTTGAAACAGGACAATACCTATCTTTTCCTGTAGTGCTTTGCATTCAAAAAAATTGATGATTCTCTTCACTAATTTGTCCTTTGGTCCACTCAGTGGAAGCACCTTTTCTCTGAGAAACGTCTTCAATCGTTTGACTGTCTAAAGAGACAGATTAGTATCTTCAGACGATGCAGAATTGGCCGCAACATTAATTCATTTTGCAATAATTAACATATTACGTTCTCAACTTTATTCACTGTCAACCTTTGAAACAACAGAGTGGGCAGAGTTGACACATATCCTCTATTCAGTATATAGTCTGGACAATATATTATAAGTACCAGTAGTTTTTGCTCATTTGTTCCTGAAGAAGTTCATTGAATGAGCATAAATCTACTGGATTTTATATTATATTGTCTAGCTGGATTATTGGAAGTTTTCCCGCATAGAATGCTACCGTATGGCGCCAAATTTTTGAGGAGCAAATTTTCACAGATTAGCCTTCCCTAAGTTTTCCTTGAAATAATTTGGAGCCTCATGACCTTTTGAAGTGTTTATTGATAACAGTAGTTGTATTATTAGTGCAATATTGAGGTGTTATTCCAACATTGAAGGATTTTGAAGGAGTGAATTGTGCTTCAACATGTAGTCTAGAAATCACAAGCAAAAGCTTCAGCATGGAGGCAATGGTACGCGGCTATTATGTGTACAAAGACGTCTGGGAAGCTGCTCTGTGAAGGAAATCTGTTGCAAAAGAGAGCCAGGAAATCATTAGGATCTGTTTGCTGTAGTAGTCGTGTAGTCAGGAGTGACGGTCGGCCGTGTTCTGAAGAAGATAATGTCTCTATGCTGCATATTTTTCTGAGACGAAAGAAGTCACAAACTGCAAATACCACCAAAATTTCGTGAGTGCAAATTTTTGCACTTGAAAACTTATCTGCGAAAATTGCGAAAATTATGCTCCTCGAAAATTTGGCGCCATACATTATATAATAAGCTGTCTTGGCTGTGCTCATTCTACAACTGACCTTATTCCTTACATCTTTAAACTTGTCCTGATTCTCTTCCGAACACTACCAGTACTCTAGATCTATTAAATGATACCAAATACATAATATCCATCACATGACCTAAATTGCACCCTTTCACAAGGTCTGTAGCAATTGATGCATCCCTAACCAATGCAATCTTTAATTCAACCAATTGAAAAAGCTGTGTCTTTTTTCAATTCATTTATGTATGAAAATTTCTTTTCCCTCTTGTATGTAATTAGATATTTCGTAGCGATCTGCTAGCATCTGAAGGCCATTTTCTCAAGCTCACTCAATTACCAGAAATGCCCATTGGAACGTATCTTGCTAAACAGCTTTCCCACAATGGCAAAATATATTTATTTGGGGGAGTGTGTAAAGAATATGACTCTCAGAAAATTGTACAAGTTTACAATGTCTCTAGTAAGACATGGTCACAATTACCTCCCCTAATTCACTATTACAGTGGAGCAGCTATCCTAGAAGATAAGCTAACTTTAATAGGAGGTGAAGTGTGTCCTGAGAAGTCTACCAGTAAATTGATGACATGGACAGGCGTGTCATGGCAAGAATTGTATCCTGCAATGCACACTGCTCGATCTAAACCGGGTGTTCTCCTTGTTGAAGATTACATATTAGTATCTGGAGGAATAGCAGATGGCAGAGCAGTAGACACCATTGAAGTCATGAATGTTAACACAAGGCAATGGATTAAAGCCAATCTTAAGTTGCCTCGACCATTAGCACAGCACATTATGGCATTGTGTGGTGAATACATCTACATTTATCACTGGAATAGTTTTATCTGCAGAATGGAGAAGAAGAATTGTATAGCTTCTCTCACTGGCAAAGAAGAATCTTCTTGGCAGCAGATTGAAAAAGCACCACCTGCTGCTTCGTTGCTACAGCACAGTGTACAACCAGTCATAGCAGGTATAAAGGGTATTCTCACATATGAGAAGAAGAAGTGGATATCAATTGGAGAACATTTATCTGTTTACTACACTACAATGGCCTCACTGAATGAGAATTCATTTATTACCTTTGGAGGAGAAAGAAAGGGGTTGCAAGATTATCTCAAAACTGTTGTACAGTACAGCATAGCAGTTGAAGTTAGTAAACTAATAGATTAAAATGCTAAATGTTTTACATGCACACCTCCCTTTAAATGGAAAGAGTAGATTCCAATTCCTTTGTTAGGTAAGCATTTGAAGGGGATCCAGCCAATGTGAGATTGAATGTTTGGGAGTGTAGTGAGTAAAAGATGTTTGCCCCTTATACCACACATGTAATAGTTTACTTACAATTTGAAGTGTTACTATGATTATGATTATGATTACATCATAACAATAATGGCAGTGAATAGATGCAGAGGTTAACAGATCATGATCAAATAAACAATAACAGCCTTACTATTTATGTATATTTTTATCACTGTGTTTGCTAAGAATCTGTTATCAAATAATTTTTAGCAATTTCTGTAGTCCCTGTATGAAGCAAATTTTACAAATTCCTTTGCCTATTTAGCCATTTTGATTCCAGGCTGCTGGAATGCTGTGGCAATGGGATATAGCTAGTGTTGGGCAGTATACTGGTGAGGCAGTGTGTACTGATAATGATAATCGATATCACTGTAGTTGTTGTTATACCGTAGAACTGGTTAAGTGATAAAATCGAGCAAATGAGGGTCCAAAGGCATGAAATAACTGGTGGTTTCTTCACGAGTCGTGTATCCACACTAGACTAGTGCTAATGACTTCAGCCAACTTGTTGTAATCAGGTTTGCACGTGGTTCCAGAATTATTTAGTGCATTCGCACAAGCACCAACCTCGTGTCAGAATGATGAATGAAGTTGGTAGCACTATAGTGTAGATACAAAACTCGTGAAGAAACCTTGAGCAGTAAGCATAGCATTGAATTATTTTGGCTGATTTCAAAGGTGTAGTAATCACTGAAGAAGATCAGAAACCTGTATGCCGATACTTTGATACTTTGCTTGTTTTAATATGAAGATAAATGCCATAATCATAATATTTCACTCACATCATTATAACTGTACTTTTGAATACCGCCCAATACTAGTGATAGTGCATTGCCTTCCGGCAAAATATAATATTAATCAGCCTCTGCTCTGCCTTGTTTTTCAAATATTTAGTCCTTACCTCTGCATGGGCTTTAACTATTACAAATAAGTATAATTCAGGTAGGAAAAATTTTATATCCAGTATATATCATTTGAAATTTGATGTGAATACTTCTAAACTTAGATAGGATACAATACAATTAGAATTATCGGATTTGTTTCGTATGAACTTAGGTATGTATCATATTGACTGTTATAGAATTATTTGGTTAATGCATAATTATCTATTTTTGTGTTCCCCCAATAATAGTTGTGTGTGGCCAGAGCAGTTAATTATGATAGAGAACATTCCCAAGCCGTCCAAGATCATACCACATCAAAAGGGTTGTCCTCTGGTTACCCAAATACTTCTGACCCAAAAAGGTGTGACAGCTCTGGCCAAAGAGAGCATGACACCTCTGACCTAAGAGGGTGTGAAAGTGAGTGCTACGCATATACAGTACGTATACACAAAACCAGTCTAATGTGTGACGCCAAAGTGATAATTATTTTTGTGGCCTTAGGACTAATCCCATGTTATTCTGTAGGTAATTGCGGATGTCATGTGGATGACACCTTTGGGTCACATGACTATCTATTTATAATTCTTTGAAAACAGTAACATGTGACAGTTTGACTACTCAAAAATATTTTGTAAATATTTTCACTATTTTGCTTTTTCCACTGCAAGTGTCATCAATTTTGCGAATAAAAACTTAATATTTTATACCCTTTAACAGGTGTGCTATATTAATTTGTTTCTTTCTACAAATTTTAGATGATATTAAGGACAATTGGAGTCAGACACTGCAGACTAAGCACTGGGTTTATATGTTGAAAGCACTCTCTGTCAATAATATAGTTGATCACCTTTTACAAGGAGTTGATGGAAAGGCATTGATCACTCTAAAGGTGTATGATGAGATTGGGAATGCTAAGAGTAGGGAAGAGGCTAACAAGATCTTTCTAATGCACTTGCTGACAACTGGTACAATAGAGACGTTTGAATTGTTCTGTAAGGTGCTTCATAAAACATCTAATGACTATGCAATACATGAAGATATTCTTGAAAGGTTGAAAGAGGATTTCAACTTTTTGAAAGCAATACATTGATGTTGCATGTCTCATATAGTCACTTCATGATTACAATTTTTGCATTTATTCTTAATCTGTATGCGTTGTTACAGCGCATTAATTGTAATGATAATGTTCTGATCATGACTGTTAATTGATCATCTGTGCTAACAGTAGAATATATAATGATAGTAATCACGTGCACTGTATGGCCAAATAATGAAGAAAAACGAGAACTGCTTTTCACTTCGAATCAACAGTGCAGGCAGGGAAAAGATAAAGGGGTTTCCCCCAATATGTGGGAGTGCCCGACGCCTTAAGATTTCGATCTGTAAGTGAGTAGAAATCTACTAACCATAAATAAGTCCTTATAAAAGTCTTTTCTGTTATCATTACCACACTATTCATTCATTATTGTAGTTTATTGAAAAGAGTTATCTGAAAATATTCGTTACGATGTCTCTTGATGACCACGGCAAACTTGATCTCTTTGGTTATACCTTTAAAGGTACATACAACGACAGGATTTGTGTCATGAAGCGAATAAATTTTACTACTGAGCCCTTTAACGAAAACGATCTCGACAATTTCACGATGCTTTCAGCCCAACATCCTAATGTTGCACAAGTTCTTAACATTGACGTGTCCCGTCCATTGCAAGAATGCGTTGTGATGAATGTATACATTGACAACCTGTCTTCATTCTCCAAGCATGCATCCATCAGCCAATTTTACGGTAGCGGAAGATTTCACAGTCTAATGCTTGCCTGTCAGAGCGATCTACAGCGACTCCTCTTAGCCCAAGATGTAGTCCAAGGTATGATTTATCTCCATAGCAAGGGAGTTGTTCATGGCAATCTGAAGCCCTCAAATGTCCTCCTAGCTAAAGAAAATGATCGCTTTGTTGGCAAGGTATCTGAATATGGCATTGTACGTATTACTCACAACCAAGCCTCCTTAGCAAATGAGACGTACCATGCCAGGGAATGTTCCACCTGTGAGTCCCTGCTCACTTATCAGCCACCAGAAGTGATTGCAAGAGAGCCACCAGAGGGAGTAAAGGAAACCCTACACCAAGTGTATCTCCTAGTAGACAAGCTGACAAAGCAGTCAGATGTGTTTTCTCTCTGTTGTCTGCTGCTTGAGTGTGCTTGTGGTAGGGCTCCTGAGCCAAGGGATTCTTCTAATGTTTCGGAAAAAGAGAGACCAAACAGTCAGTTAGAGATGAGAAGGGCGTACCTTCTTGAGCTGGAAGGGGTCTGGAAGCAGCTTGATGGTGTCATCAGAAAGGGGCTGGATGATGCATTTATTAATCGCTGTACACTCCAAGAAATCTTAACCGTTATAGAAGAGATGCTCTCTGATCCTGAACTAAAGGATAATCCAGTGGAGGTTAGTCCTTGTTTTATCATACACTTCATATGCAGAACTTGCAACTACCATTTGAACAAACATTCCCACTAGAATGACGTCACCATGTATGCATGCGGCGATAACCTTCTATGATTACCATTTGCAATGTCACTGTACACACAACTGTACTATTTAGAGTACGTATGTAGTGCACATATGTAAATACAGTACTTTTTGGGTCAGTTGTCCAGACTGAATGTGTACATGTTTATTGTTGCTAATAAGTGTGATGATTCATGCTGCCTCTACACATTTTCCTGCTGTTATATTCCATCAATGCTACTATAGTAGCAGTGTATTTGTACTTCAATAAACTAGTAGTTTCACAAAAAGGTAAGTATTGTAAGTAGCAGTTAGAAGAAAGTTTTGTTTAATTTTTCCATGATAATTTTTCCATAACTTTTTTACAGAGACTGAGTATAATACGTACATTAATTTTGGAACTTACTTTTTTAGTTGAAAAATATTATACAATGAGTAAAAGACCATTCAATAATATTAGTACATAACTTATTAAATAAATGAGGATTCATAGTAATTGGAATGGAATAATTTAAAAGAAATGACTACCTGTCCATGTACAATGTACAATAAATTTTGATTTCAATAATAAATAGGAATTACTAAATGAAATGTTAAAATACTCTTTAATTTACTAGAGACAAATATCTGAGATAACAGAAGAACGAGAACGAGAAAGACTTCTACTAAATAGTGAGAAAGAACAATTACTGCTGCAACTTAGAGCAGCTGAGGGGGAACTACATGCTTCAAAGGTAAGCTGCATGTACATACATACTCTTTAGTAGTTTTGTTTAATACTACACATGAGTAATTTATTACACCACTTTCCTATGTACTACTTCTACTATAAAGTATATACCAAGTAAAGCTACGTATCTACAGTATGTACATACATAAAATCAGTCACTGTGGCTTCAGTAAATATGGAATCCTTTTAAAGCCAATTACCAAGTGGCTCGTATATACGTACAGTATTGTATCAACAATGTAGAATATTATTAAAGAGTTAGAGGATACCAACTCTGATCTCAAAGAGAAAAATGACGCTCTGAAGGAAAAATTAGAAAGTGTACAAGAACAGCTGAAATATGAAGAGGAAGAAAAGCAATTGAGAGAGGTATTGATAGTGCTATTATGAGATCCTACAATATATTGTAGTAGCCATGCAGCCGTGATGCTGTGTTTATGTATATATGTGGTTGAAATGTACTTGCTTTAAGCTGAAGAGGCTAATATATATATACGTAAGTGCGTTTGGTTGATCGACGTGATCCAAAATGTAGTCCATTAACATCTCTAAAATCTATAAGGTTTCCTGTTAGATGGTCCTGACTACAGGTGTATAGCCATTGGCGATCTATAATTTGTAGTTCATCAATAATGTAAGACATTTTCCAGTGTAACCCGGATGATCCTTCCCCACTTAATACGCCAAACTGCCTAATCCATGCACCTGAATTTGTATAGAACAAATTCATTTGCATACTAGAAGTATCTATGTAATCTGCCAACTGCGGAATCTGCCATCTGCCATATATTTTTCTTGCCTCAATTGCACACTTAAAGGTGTTATCCACCTTTGTAATCCACCGCTTTCGTCAAGATTTTAATCATACGAAGTAAATCTTAGAGATGGCCTCTAATCATTCCAGAACTGGCTATAAATATTATTTAATTTTGGTTAATCTGCCAAACCAGAAAAAATGATATGTTACTATAAGAGGAAGAATTCGACGGCACCGCAGGAGCAAATATCATTTATCGTTTTATTTAGCTGGCTATAAATATTATTTAATTTTGGTTAATCTGCCAAACTCAATATTCCACCAAAAAGTGCTTGGATGAATTGTGGCGGACCATCCGGGTTACACTGTATATGTTTTGCTGATGTGTAAACTTTATTTTCAATTGACTATATAACTTGTAGATATCCTTCCTTACCTATACTGTTATAGAAAGCAATTAAAATTCACAAACATGGACCTTATAGGGACCAGTTGCCACTGGACACTCTAAATATGTTTATGTAAATAAAAACGTATGAACATATGTCAAAGCAACAAAGTATAATTTCTATAGGCAGACACTCAGCATACTGAACTTGCAAAGGGTACCATTGAGGACCTAAAACTGGAAAAAAGAGAATTAAAGCAGACTCTACATAAAAAGGAAGAATCATGTCTGGAATTGATCGTAAGTTAGTGTGCTTAAAGTATACTTGTGTACTTGAAGCCCAGATAGGGCAGAAGATCAAAGGAATCAAGTGGATGATATGTCTTGTATCATTTTGGGTGTTATGACCAAGGTACTTTTTCAATGGGATATGCTACATAAACGTTAAATCCTGGCATCTTTCTAGTTACAGGATAGCTTCTGGATGGTCAATGTATAATACCCTTGGGCCTTGATCCTAGCTTATATGATTAACTTGCTTACCAGAATTAAATATTGTGATTTCTTGTATACCCAAAGCCCTTTTGTGTTTATTTTATAGAAAAAAGTGGCTGCATTGGAGGCTCTTTTCAAAGAGAAGGAAAACGAAATTAAGAATGTTTCTGTAAGTTTCAGACACCTGAATCCCATTAAGTTTGCATGAAGTGTTGGGAAACACGTGCACATGTTTGATGGTGTGAACAGTAAAATTAAGGTGACCTTTGAATCCACAGGAATTTGTCAACTAACAAAATTGATTCCTTTTTCATAAAATTCAACACAATATCTGATTGTTATTTAATTATTCATTATAATAGTCAAAATGCCTTCATATATATTCACTAAGAGATAATGTCAACCCTTTCTCTTCTAAAGGAATCTGAGAGGAATAGTTGGATTAAGCAAGCCAAACTTGAATCGGAGCGGGATCAGCTCCAGACCAAGCTACATACAGCTGAAGATAAATGGAAGGAAGAGCTGGAAGGTGAGCAGCTAAAGCTTAGGGGAAGATTTGATGAAGAAAGGGAAGCATGGCAGAAACGAGAAAAGTATCTTAATGGAGAGTTAAAAGAGAAAGAGGACAACATTCGGGTATGAATAATCTAAGTGATAATCCAACCACAAGTACATAGTTATGATCATTATCAAACATCATGAAGAGGGGAAAATGCAAAAGGAGTTCCCTTCATGTTTCCCTCTTCATTCACTAATTAGTGGTGATTCTCTTTATCAGAACAAGATGATCAGTATATAGGTTTGCGTTTTGCTATTACATATATTTGTACACAATAATGTAGAGTACGTACTTTCAAAAGTGGTAACTTGACACTGTTCGTTTATGTACTTACACATGTACATCAAGTCATGGATCTATATACTGTATATATTTTAAGGTTTACTTAAAAAATATATTTTTATTTGAAGACACTGATTACAGCTAAATCAACTTTGGAAGGTGAACTGAAGACATTAAAAGAGCTGAAGGAAAAATTTGAAAATATTATTTCACAATTTGAAGCTCTTTCTGCTTTCTTTGATGAAATGAGGAGTTTAAAGGAATCACTGGAAAACTCCCACCTCTCCCCATCAGCATATGCATCAAGCATAAATGGTTCCCAAGGGGACCAGCTAAGTCAGGTAAGCTTTATTAAAAAGAGTATACACAAGAACGTTGTTATTCTGTATGGCCAAACCAAAATGTATAAATACTTATTGTAGGTATAAACCTTAAGCAATCCATAAGTAATAGATTTAATTGTGTTTTCAAAAATATACTGATGTGCACATTTCACATGAGGATATGCAGGCCACATGCTCTTTACACTCACAACCATGCATGTAGTTTATAAGGCCTTTTCCAATTGCAAATTATGTACTTTTTCTTACCTTTGCTTCAACTGCTTAACAGCTACCATATTTGTCCGTATAGAGGCCGGTATATAAATGTATGGATTCAAGCTGGGCAATTTCACTATTTTCAACTATAAAATAAAACTTTTTTATTTAGTATCATTTACTAAACTGTAAATGCATGAAATCTCTATTTCCTTTTTCAACCTTTCTTTGGCAATAAAGGTTGTAGTAGTGGTAAAAAATGTTTTTTTGATAAGTTACTAGATGACATCATGTGCGTTTACCCTAACCTTTGGACATGTGTCTTATACATATGTATATTTAGGATGATATAGAACTATTTTTCCTTTTTTCAGATAATTTTTTTAGAGATATCTATCCTTCATTGGTAATTTTGGATGTCTTTGTCTATATACTTGACCTCTTCTCAAAGTACTTAAAGCTAAATCTCGTCTGTTACGTACTGAAGTTTGATGTTACTGAGATATAATTTTATAAAAATGGCTTGATATTGGGGCAAACTAAATTGGCACAAAGAATAATAGTATGAGGTAATATATACATACAATGATAGAATAAGGATTCCTTTTAACTGCGTCAAACTTATTTTTGGAATGGTACATCCTTCGACTTTTGAGCGTTTAAAAAAGCAGTTTGTTTCGCTTCTTCGTCAAACATTTTGACCCTGGGGATCTTCTTCAGTGACCGATTCTTTATCCATACAAGTTACTTATTATCGTGGTTTATTCTGCTGACCAGAAAAAATGCTCTTCCTCTAATGTCACAGTTTATATTTGTACCATTCTTTAATGAGTTTGCTACATAACTGCATATTTATAAATTTGTTATTAATAGAGTTACTACAGATTCTGCCATATACAAGAGATGGTCACTCTGGCAATTGCCATCAGTAGTGAATGTACCCTAGTATTTCAATCTTCCAACTTACACTGTAAACATTATTATATATTTACCATCTTCTTAGGAGACGATGATGCGTTCAGTCTATGAGGCTTTAATGAAACAAGGAATGATTCAAACAACTCGGGAAAATATTGCTAATTTAGGTATATATTATTTCCTGAGTTGATATATTTAATTTTACTTGTCAATGAGTTGGTGTCTATAAAATGCTGAATCCTTCAAGCAACTTTTAATTCATCTTCCCATCCATTTTTAAATAGATACTGTTCCAGAAGAGTCTCAACTACAAACATACATTGTTGACCAGCATGCCAACATGTGGAAACAGATTGGTACACATTTGGGTATTCTCCATGCTGGCCGCTCTCAGATTGATGCAGACTATGGAAGTGTACAGGATAAATGTTTTGAAACTCTTATGAAGTGGAAGAATGGTGAAGGGAAAGCCCCTAAATCCTGGAATACTCTACTAACTGCATTAGAAGCATCCAATATAAATTGTGAAAAGTTAAAAGCCAACATTTTAATTAAGTCAATCTAACTCATTACTTCAGGAAACTCCTCTATACACCATGCATTCTGGTTATTATGTATACTACTTAAGTGATGGTATCTAGGAGGCCTCGTTTATAGTAGGTAGCAGTATGCATTTTATTTGATGAAAGTGCTAGTATAAATTAATACTGCTAAGAATTTAAATTGTTAAGCATGATCATGAGCTCAAGCAATTGACAATATTAGGTCATTATATATAGTACGGTAGTATATATGTACTCAATAAGTAGGAATGGCCGCCTATCTCATGTATTAGCAAGCAACACCTCATATAAATCACCAACGAAGCGATATTCGGTTATTTGCAGCCATTAATGCACGCTTTTCTAAATACCAAAACATGTTTCGATGCTCCACACGCTCTACAGCATTCAAAAAGGGGCTAACTAGGAATAGGTCTTTTTCCAAAATTCATTTTTTCTTCTTTTATTGAATGGACTACCGCTAATATGCGAACTTATGCGGGCACGTATAAGTTATAAATCGTCATAAATATTTCCAAACTAGGGAATAGACAGCTATAAATCTGAATGCGCTCTACAAGAAACATGTTAATTGTGATAAGCGAAAATTGTGGTCTTCTCGGACGCCATTTTTAATTAAGAGGTCATGGTTTTCGCCTTATTTCTCTTGTGTAAGACGTTATTTCGAGATTTTCGCCAAGAAAAATCAATTTAAAACAAGTAATATTAAGAAGAAAAAAGGGGGAATACAACTAAATAAAAAACATTTACAAAAATGATGTTAAAAGTAGGAATGGCAGTGTTGACTAATACATCTACAAGAAGTATCGAAACAAGACACTGATTATATGATAAGGCTAATCATACAGAAGTTGCATATATACTGAAATTTAAGTAACTTATATTAAACATATACACTTCTGTATCTGGGCGCACCATTCTATACTTCAGCTTGGTGCGCCCTAACACAGAATTAAGTGTATATGGTTGAGTTACTTAGAAATCGTCTTATCTCGAAATCGATTTTGACCACTTCAGTGGCCCTTTTACAACCTGTCACTACCAGTTCCCAGTGAGTTACAGGCCGTCCGATTAACCATGAATTAACTCTACCTTGTTTCCCGACACTTTAAATTCACGAACGTTTCATTTTCTAGGCTTAACATGGACTGTGCGCTGCATGCTACATCTTCGCTTCCGAATCGAAAAAATACCATAATTCTGGAAAATTTCGTGTAATACAATTTCGTGAAATATTTTCGTCGTTGTTAAAATGTTTTCGTGGTTGGCAATTTTCACTCGTTCATTTGTTCAAGAAGTGCGGTTGGTTTATATAGGTCGACTAAAATTTCCTGAATTACCATATAGCATAGAGATATATAATAGGAAGTATAGCGTATATATCTAGTTGACAGCATATCCGGTATTATGGACGTTTCGTGACGTATTTATGCAAGTGGTCTATAAAAGCAGTTGTTTATAAACAAGCCCCTAAATCTCTGCACAACTCAAAGAATGAATTCTGCTAAATGGATTCTCCTTACTATACTGGCCAGTCAGTTGATACTCACAAGTACAGCTGACACTCAGTGCTCACTGAACGATGATTCTACCAGTATGGGATCTTGGAAGTCATTCTTCTCTATATTAGCAAAAGCGACTTATGACAAGTGTCACAGCTCTTCAAATGTAACTTTACTAGCACTATTATCAAAGAACTTGATGAAATAAAACAGCTGATTCAAAAAGAAAGATCAGAATGCCAAAAGAAGCTTGAGGAGCTCTACAGTTCCTTGTGTGAGAAGATAGACCAACTGATGGATTACATAATCTCAGACTGTTCTCCTCCTGAAGAAGAGGAAATAACACTTTGTAACATTACTAGTAGTGACTGGAGAAGAGTGGCCTACATCAATATGACTGATCCAGAAGCAGAGTGTCCAAGTGGTCTTAAAGAGGTCTCCAACAGCACAACAGGACAGAGAGCATGTGGAAGGAATGTTAATGTAGGATGCTCTTCAGTGAACACTACTTATTCTCATGTATGTGGTTATGCAAGAGGTTATCAGTACTACAATGCAGTGGATGCATTGATGGTCTCTCCATCACTCAAGGTAACCCAAGGAAACATCTTTGGACACTTGCAGCTGGTTATTCTGAACTTACAGGCAATAATACTGCTAAGTGTCCAAGAGATGCTAATCCATTTTACTTCACAAGAGTACCAACATTTGTTAATAATGATTTTTATTGTGTTGACCAATAGAGACTTATTTACCAGTGAGTTTAGGGCGTAGCGAGTAGGTAGGTATATGGAGAAGCTACACCTCCCGACCGAGTGCGATGCTAAATGTAGACTACATATCGTCCCAGGCCACTCTTGTAGAAATGTTGTGACGACATGAGCTCCAATTTGTATTATTCCTTTCGGAGGGCTAAAGATAAGAAGTCCAAGTGTATATATAAGTACTGTAGCTAGTAGATCTCTCACAAGTCCCATCAGGTCAGACAAGGAGGCCAGTCCAAAGCACAAAGGTCTCTCTGGTAAGCTGGCTGGTTGACTGAGGAAGGACAGCCCTTGACAGCTGCTGAAGAGGATGGAGGACGTCAACGTCCATTTCATGCCAGTGTAGGTGCTCTTACTTATAATATGGATCAGGATCCAATAGACACTTTAAGCATGCAGAAAGCAAAGAGTTCGGCAGATTTAGTAGACAATGGTGCATCAAGTCCTCCAGTCTCTCCTTTGAGGACATCCTCATCTGTTACCAAGTTACCTCACCAGACTGGTCACATGGAAGGGGCAGAGGAGAGTGGAAATGTTTTGGGGCCTAGCGTTAGGGTAGTCAAGAAGAAACCTCTTCCAGTTGATGCCCCCTCAGAGGGTGTGGAAAGACCTACCAGAGGTAGGCGGGGCAGCATGTATGAAGCAATAAAGCCACCTCCTTCCTTTTCCCACACCAAATCTCCAGCCTCTTCAACATCCTCTCGTACATCTACTCCCACCAGATTAGGGAAGGCGGAGTCAACAGATCTTAAATCAAAATCTAAAGACAAAAAAGAGTAACTGATGCCAAATCTAGTGCTCCTTCAAAGTGAACTAAAATACCCTTATCTAAACCTAGTACAGCCAAATCCAGTACAGCCAAGTCCAGTACAGCCAAGTCCAGTACGAACAAGACTAGTACAAACAAGTCCATTATGAATAAGTCCATTACGAGTACGAGCAAGTCCAGTACAGCCAAATCTACAGACAAGTCCAGTGCGAACAAGACTAGTACAGACAAGACTAGTACGAGTATGAACAATGGAAAATACAAGTCTGCATCAAGTGTGACAATGAGAAGAACTGGATCTGGGTCTAGTGTTAGTAGCAGAAAGCCAAACGACAGTGATTCGCTAAAGTCAGCCTCAGTGTCCTCTCTCTCCTCTGCAAAGGGGTCACTCCTGAAGACTTCGCATTCAAACACCTCTCTCTCCAAGAGACCCACTTCAGCAGCATCGACTTCCTTAAGAAAATCCACAAAACAAGCCAAATCTGCTACCACAAATAAATCTGCAATTAGCAAATCAGTTGAATCAACTGGAAAGTCCAAATCAACCGCATCTCTATCTGGCATCAAGAAGACAGCCTCTCCTACACCCGAGAGGAGAGCCAAATCCACTGGACTGTTTGGAAAGTCCAGCACTGCAGCAAAGACAACTACAGAAACAGCAAAGTCTGTCTCAAAACCTAAAACTGCAGCTAGTTCTGCCAAGACTGTCTCCACCAAACCGTCTTCCTTCACTGCTAGCAAGCCCCCACCCGATCCCTCCACCACAGCCAGGGGGAGGCCCTCATATTTCATGGCAATTGGAGATGAGGTTGCCAAGGAATATACCAATGCAAAGACTTCAAAGAGGGTTGCTGAAGATTCACCGGAATTGGGACCTTCTCCCATGGCAGTAGTTTAAGTCACTGCTGATTTGCCAGTTAAGCAAGAGCAGGCAGTCACAGAAGAAGCTAAACAGAAAAAGGCATCTTCTAGTTCTCTTCTTGAATCAGTTTTGGAGGAAGAAGAGGAGCTAAAATCTGAACAGGTTGATGGGCAGTCATCATCCAAGACAGTAGCTTCAAACAGACCCAGCTGCTCAGCATCTAAAAAGAGCAAGACACCAACCTCCTCTCCTTCCCACAAGACAGTAGAGAAAGCAACTGCGTAAGTGGGAATAGTTCATATACTCAATGCTACCATATTCCAAATATTATATAAGCATACAAATACTTATGTACATGCACCTTCACTCATAGGGCACCAGGAAAGCAAAAGTTGAAGTCCTCAGGTCTCTCCTTCAAGGAAGTTTCTCTCATCCAGAAGGCAATCCTCGACTGAGAATATCAAAGCAAGCAAGGGTCAGACATTGGGTAGAGTGACCCCTCAGAAGAATGTCTGCCATGGAAGCCACAGGTGGTGCCAGTACTGTAGGGAGAGGGTCCTCTTCATACAGCAAGTGGCCATCCTTTGAGCCGAGTCAGATGAAACTGAGGTAGAGTCCAAACCTGGAGTGAGAAGACGGAAGTCCAGCTTTGAAGGAATCAAAGACTTTTTAGTGTCTTCTGCCAGCAAGCTAACTGGAACTGCTCGAAGGAGAAGGTCATCCAGTGAAGGAAAGGAAACAGCTAAAGTGAAGTCTTCATCCACATCATCACTCAAATCTGCAGTGCCTCCTCAGAAACCTGAACAAGTTGAAGAAGTGAAATCAAAGTAGGTTGTAAAGTGACCTAGTAGATAAACTATCATCTTTATCATGTTCTACCTAACCTCTACAGTATCAAGTAGTGTTGAAATATACAAAACATTACTTAAGTATCATTTTCACAAACCTCAGTATGTGTAACAGCAAACATACAACCATATATACACAAAATATAACCTGTACAGCACTGGATGAGTTATTGTATTCCTTTTTCCAGGTCTCTCCATAGCGTACACAAGTGGTTAATGTAGTACAGTCATTCTACCGGGTCCTAAACTCTTTTTTGTCTTCTTTTAGTAAACCTCCTGAAACTGTTGCAGTAGTGAGGTCATCCAGCAAAGCTAAAAAACCCTCTAAAATGGTGTCATCGCCAGTATTACTCAAATCTGCAGAGTCTTTGCAAGAATTTAATGAAATTGGAGAAGGAACATCAAAGTGAGTTGCTAGGGGTGATCAACTAGAGGTCTTAAGAAATAGACTTGAACTGCACTGCACAAACGCTTATACTCTGCCTGATTACATAATGTTATTGATTGCTTAGGTTGAGTCATCAGACACACAAGATAACTGTCAGACCAAAGTTGCGCAAGTCTTCCTCCACATCTCACCTCCGGCAGCTGCTAGACAGAGAGGACATATCCTCAGAGATAAAAAAGACATCGTCTCCCAAGTCACGACATCACATGACTTTTGATAACGCCTCCTGGTCTTCCTATTTGGCGCAACAGAACATGGACTCAACAGCAAAGGCCGGCTTGCTTTCCACGATTGACTTTAGTGCAGTGAAATTGAAGAAGACAATGAGTGTTGAAGGTGCCTTGTCCTTAGCTGAGGATGTACGTACCTAATGTCGGATCTGTGGAATTTAACAATCCTCCAGTTTATCTCATCCACGCTAAAGATATGTGTATGGGGCAGCCCAGGCTAACCTGTAAGTGTGCTATATATATACACTACATAATATCATTGATTACTGGTATATGTACGTACATGCATACATAATACATTTGTGCTGTATGTAATAATATAGTGTCTCTAATCTGTGTTGTTGTCAAGGCGTAAACGCTTACAAACTGTCCTCATTGAACCGAAGGGTACTTCTGTTAATTCTGGTGATGTCTTTATTCTGGTCACCAACAAGGAGCTGTTCCAATGGGTAGGCTCCAAAGCCAACATCATGGAGAAGGCTCGGGTGAGTTGTGTGCAGTCTTGTGTTGTAGTATGTGTAGAGTGACTGATGGTATCCCGGGGTGTGGGGTAGGGGAGTGGAAGTGACTTGTGAATGGTCTTTTTCTGAAGGGAACTGAATTGTTGCAGAAGATCAGTTGAAAGAATGAGTTGGGTTGTCACTGTTTCACTCTAGAGGACAGGAAGGTTGACAGAAAAGAAGACATTTTCTGGGAAATCTTGGGAGGAAGACAGAAACCAAAAGGTATTTTTATATGTAAATAGCATAACTGAATTGTGTATAAATACAAAATTGTATTCATGGGTATTGTATTGTATTGTATTGTATTGTATTGTATTGTACTGTATTGTTTTGTTTTGTTTTGTTTTGTTTTGTATTGTATTGTATGTATATACTAATGTACATATTAAAGGGTGCACGTGATAATGTGACTGTCTCTTTCCGTAGCTGCTGATCAGGTAGCAAAGGATGAGGTATATGAGAAGACCATTCCTTCCCTTACTATCATGTATGAGCTGCAGGGAGAGGAAGAGAAGGCATCCATGACAGTGATCAGAGAAAACTGCCAACAAATGGCCAGTATCAAAATGTTGGATTCTAAAAAGGTGAGCCTATTATATTTTCTACTATAACTATAGTATACGTATGTATGTGTACTAAATCGGTAAGATCTGTATTTAAATATTCATTTACATGTCCTGTACAATGGATAGGTTGCAGCCAATCCTCTCCACTTAGCTACTGTTTCAAATTTATGTTCTCTCTGCAGATTTTTGTGTTTGATTTTGTGAATGAGCTCTATCTGTGGGTTGGTAAACAGTCATCAATTACTCTTAGAAAGAGGGCTCAGGTTCTAGCCAGAGAAATATTTGATGCAGGCTGCTTTGCCTCGCTTTCCAAATTGCCATTTTCCTACATGATTATATGAGACTGGAAACAAAAACAATATAATAGACTAAAACACATACAGAGACTTAGGGCAAGCCTACATGTAGAGTGCTTTGGATGAGGATATATACACATTATTCACATTATGGCTTGTATGGTTGTTGTCTATTAGATTGGCCCTATGCCAGATCCAGTGGCCATTAAGCCCGAAGTGCTACTGAAGCCTAAAGAGGTGTATCGAGGTCTGATATTGGAAGGGGAAAATGTGTTCCGTGGAAGAGGCAGAATGAGACCTGAAGACGTATGTGGTACCAATGTGACCACTACTGCCATCAAGAAGTGGTGGATCAAGGAATATGAACACAGTCTCTTACCAGAGGAGCAAAATGGAGTGTTCCACAGTGCAGAGGGATATGTCATCAGATGGGCCTATCGAGCAGGAGTGATCATGCAGGAGACTAGAGGGTCTGGTGAGGGATCCCTCAGAAAGGAAATGTAATGAGAAGAGACCACTTACCTGGCACATCAGTGATACCTCGGAAATGGAGGGTGCCTGCAGTGGTATCACCTTCCTGGAGGACAGCGAGGATGAGGAGGCCTCTAAGGAGCCTGCAGTGGAGTCTGGCAGTCCTGAGCGAGTGGCATACTTCTTCTGGCAGGGTAAAGGCTGCACCATCACAGAGAAGGGGGCAGCTGCTCTTATGACTGTGGAACTGGACGAAGAGAGAGAACCTCAATTTAGGGTTCCCCAAGGGGAAGAGGTACTGGCCTTCTTGAACATGTTTAATGGGGGCAGATTGTTTTGGATGGAAAGTAAGCAGTGTCTAGTGTCTAAAAGCTGTCAAGGAGGATTTTTAAAGGTTTAAATTGTCTTTATGTGTTGTGTTTCTGAAGGTCTGAAATGAATCCTTTGATGATAAGTGAGAAGCTAAAGCCCTTTAGACTGTTTGTGATGAGAGGACAGAAGAAGAGTGAGGCCTGTCTCTTGGAGGTCCCATGGAAGAAGTAAGCACATTTCCACCGGTTGGCCTGTTTTTAGGCACACAATCTACTAGTTAGCTTCAGCTTGCTAGCTAATAGCATTTGGTGCTATGTATCTCTCCCATGCAACAATAAGAGTATGGCTACTTTACTGAGGTCTAGAGGATGCTATGTGCTGCATCACATTACCAGTAACAAGATCTATGTATGGCACGGCGTAAAAGCTACCGATCTGCTAAGGAAGGTAACCAAGAGGGCAGTAATAAGATTAAGAGTCTGGTTCAGTAGGGCAGCTGTTGAAAACATTAATGAAGGATCAGAAAGTAAGAAATTCTGGAATCTTCTTGCTGGAAAAGAAGACTACCTGTCTATGTTAGCCAGTAAGTCATGTACATATACACACTGTATGTACCTACTTACCTAATCTATATATTATGCATTCATGTCTACCACGTGGAACAGGGAGTGTCATTTTGTGATTATCTGATTCTTATTAAGCATGGTCATTCCTCACAATTGCACAATTGACTAAGAGCTCAAAGCATTGTTTGTGTCCTTCCTTCTCTCACAGACTCTAGACCAATGGAATTTACCCCTCAACTGTGGCAGCTAAGTTCATCTACGGGAGAGTTCCTCCCAACAGATCTAGAGGTCCTCTATCCTTGCAGGACAGGAGAGCCGGAAGCCTTTCCCTTCCTACAAACGGACTTATACTCTTATGAACAACCTGGTAAGCCACTACAACACAGGTACTCCTCCATGCTGTAATAGTCTCCTGTTTACAGTCTGTCTGTCCCATCACCCTCAGTTAAGTGGTCCTATAGGAGTGGCAGTCAATGATGAGGGACACCTTTTTATAGCAGAAAATGGCAATCATAGAATATCTGTATTTACAGAGAATGGTCAGTTCATATAAGGTGCTTTGGTTTACATGCCATAGGAGCAGGACACTTTGCATATCCCTGGCAGCTCTGTATATCACCAGATGGATTAGTGTACATCACTGACCATACCAATCATTGCTTAAAGTACATGATCAGGATGGACGGTACATCCGACAGTTTGGTGAAGACATTGTCAAGAGCCCCAATGGTATAGCAGTCACAAGTGATGGATACATAATAGTTGCATCATGCAGTGCTAACAAAATCTCCATCTTCACCCAGATGGACAGTGTGTTGGTGAAGTTGATCTTTGGTTGAACCGTCCTCATAGTCTTGCTATCAGTGCAGGAAATCTATATATTGCTGACTTTGGAAACAAGAGAATTGTTGTACTAGTACTCTGACTGATATAACAAGATATGCTTTATAGATCACTACTTTGGTAGCTTCAATATTATATGTAACTTTGTAAAGTTTATATTTAATTTAAACCTTGATTGATAAAAACTCGAAATCAGATTATATCAAACAACTACATATATACACATCTGATAGAGTATTGCTATCAGTGATGGGGAGACACTCTTTATATATTGCTGACACTAGAAACGAGGTTATCATTGAACTATTCAATTATTCTCATTCTGAAGTTGAAAACAAACAAACTCACTAAATGAAACTAAACTAAATCCATGGCATAGTTCCATTAATTCCTAGATACTGATATCGATATTAATACTTTATACTGCCAATATACTGTACAATCCACATATATACATGTACAGACACATGACAAGTATGCACCCTGACTTTAATACACATGTAAATATATAGGTATATACGTATATAAGTTTAGACTGTTTACTTAGTGAATACAGTGTAGTCCACATATAATTCAAATCTCAGAATTCATTATCAAAAATTTGAATTAGGCGAAAATTTGAAATGGTAGTATTTTATCAAAATCAAATACATATGTATTAAACACAATTTCTACAGAAAGGAAGTTACTTATAACAGTCAAATATAAGTACTGTTGGCATTAGTAGTTACTGTCTAGTAAAGTACCGTATATCGGGAATGCGAGATTAAAAAATTGTGATTTGTCAAAATACGAGTCTAAGTAAACATTGTGGTTAAAAGAATGCGAGATAAAGCTTAGGTGTACAGGACGTGTATACATGCGGAATTACCGAGGTGTCAAATCAATACACGTCAGAAGATTATGTACACAGTCCAGATATATGTGGCTTCAAAGCGGTCTACTATTTCGAGCTTTTTCCTTATGGATAAAGATTGGTAGCTGCCTCTTTTCATTCTAGAAATTAAGGTGAAACAAAAACTATTTTTCGAACTAGCTAAACGAAATTTTGTATTGCTGAAATGGGAATATATGGATTCTAATTACGCAAACTTTCGATTGACCCGGATACGAATTATAATAATTATGGACTACACTGTAGTTTGATACTGTCACTCCAAATTCACAACTGAACATTCAACGGATTAGGCCTCGAGATCTCGACTGAAATTTAGTCACCCCAAATTTACAACCCTTCTTTTAACGAATTAGGAATAGTGGTCTCGATTGAAATTCAGTCAGTCCAAATTTACAACTGTACATTCAACGGATTAGACCTCGAGGTCTCGACTGAAATTTAGTCACCCCAAATTTACAACCCTTCTTTTAACGAATTAGGAATAGTGGTCTCAATTGAAATTCAGTCAGTCACTCTAAATTTATTAGGAATAGTGGTCTCGACTGAAATTCATTCAGTCACTGCAAATTTACAACCCTTCCTTTTTAACGAATTGGGAATTGTGGTCTCAACTGAAATTCAGTCACTCCAAATTTACTACCCTTCTTTTAACGAATTAAGAATAGTGGTCTCGATTGAAATTCAGTCAGTCACTCCAAATTTATTAGGAATAGTGGTCTCGACTGAAATTCATTCAGTCACTGCAAATTTACAACCCTTCCTTTTTAAGGAATTGGGAATAGTGGTCTCGACTGAAATTCAGTCACTCCAAATTTACAACTGTACATTCAACGGATTAGGCCTCGAGGTCTAGACTAAAATTTAGTCACTCCAAATTTACTACCCTTCTTTTAATGAATTGGGAATAGTGGTCTCGACTGAAATTCAGTCACTCCAAATTTACAACCCTTCCTTTTTAAGGAATTGGGAATAGTGGTCTCGACTGAAATTCAGTCACTCCAAATTTACAACTGTACATTCAACGGATTAGGCCTCGAGGTCTAGACTAAAATTTAGTCACTCCAAATTTACTACCCTTCTTTTAATGAATTGGGAATAGTGGTCTCGACTGAAATTCAGTCA